>CM043015.1:42575707-42700193 GCA_023690525.1 Holotrichia oblita | reverse complement strand
TCAGTAATTAAAGCACTGTATCTCTGCTGATTTCCATTGAAACAGTTAGAGGTATAGTCCAATGGAACACATAGCAACCTATATTTAATATAGGACAGGGTTCATGATCACACATTCATAAGCCTTGCATTAAAACAAATAAAACGAATTTTAAGCGTGAAATTGGAGCAGATGGCTCACAGCATCAATTTCACTTTTTTTACGTTTAGGGCAGCAGCTTGTATATTGTTTACTTTTTAGAATGCTTTCGTTCTTTTCTTCTGAATATGATAACATATTTTTGTATAGAAATGTACGCTTATACAGGTAATTGGTAGAAATGGCCTATTAAAAAGTATTATACAAACGGATCGGAATTTTAAAACAAAATTTTGTAGTTGGATATGGTTGAATATGAACTATCACGCGTGGCTTTTTTGAATAAATATCACTTCGGTTAACCGAAGTGGGCATCAACTTTGATTTTTAAATAGCATGCTATAAAATAAATTACAAATTCAGCTTCTATGATAAATTTTACACATATTTCATGTGATCATATCCTATACCTAAATACCATTCCTTCTGAGTTATTCGTAATTAAAGAAAAAAAGTGACAGATACCGATCTTACTTTATAGTGATATTACTTCACGTAGGAGTAAATGAGGCGAATGAAATTTTGCATACGCGCAGCTGATATTATGTAGTTATACAACAGTTGAAGTTTTTTCTGTAACATTATACAGGGTGCTTAAAAACTTAGTTGCTTATAAATAAGTTCAATCCGCGGAAAGTACATTTTCTTAAATGGAAAGGTATATATTTTATTAGATATTATGATTCTACAAATATTCTCTTTGAATCCGTATTAGGTGTTCCTATACCTAAAATGTAAGGTTAATAAGTTATAACGATTTAATTAACCTCCGTACCTAATATGCTCAAATATGTCAATTTACAGAATCAAGTGTGCTTGGCTCATTTGTTTTACATACTTACTTCCCATTGAATTATAGGAATAAGGGATCCTTTACGCAAATAACACCAGATGATTAGCAAGAATTATTGGAATACGTCTCCGAATATAGAATGCCTCAATAGAAATGGTTGCCATGTCGAACCATTTAGATAACTTATTTATTTGTGTTATTATTATTGTTGTTCTTATAATTTTTCTACTGTATCTTTTATATTATCTTTTTTATTTTTTTAATTTTACCTAATTTGTCATCACTAATTATTTAGACCTTTGATGTAGATTTACTTTATGTTGATTATTCAAATACCAATTGTTGAGAGTATCTAGGAGAATTCTTAGATAATCTAAATTTTTACTGATATTGTTACACGTTGAGTTTTACTTTACACTTTGGATTTTACTTTTATTTTAGATACACAAAAGACTCTTCAATCAACTAATATTTCATTGAGTAAAAAACGTTCAACAAAATATTTTCTTTTGGACACACTACTTACTGTTTTTTAAATATCTGCCTTCTTAAATAATTATAACTGTTATTATTACTTAACAGATATTGTTCTTCCACCATTGTTCTACGAACATATCGGTCGCTAAAACTTTTTATATCTTAAAAATTCTTAGAAATTTTTGCTGATCATTGCTTGTAAATGTCAGTATCTTTCACTAAACGTTTGATACGTTTATTTCACTATTTCATTTTTTTTTTTTAATGTGGTGGGTGCTTAGTTGCAGTGACTCCGTAAACTGTATCGCGTGTCTGATTATCACTGCAACTCTCGCGGTGTAGTTTTTGTGTGTGTATGTTGTGTTCAATTGGCTTTGTGACAGCATCATATCGCCTTTTATGATGCCGCGCTGTTAATCACTTTGCTCCCAACAACGAATGGCAAGTCGATCCGGGATTAAACTCTCTGAAAAAATGTCACCGTCCCTCAGAGAATTGAACCCCGGCGCCTATCGTCCTCTCACAACAATAGTCAGCCGCCCTAATTACATTCACTTTGCATAATAAATAAATTCATGATTACCTGATTTGGTCTATTCTCAATGCTAATCCATCCTAACACAATATACTGAGAAAAATGTATTGTACAGAAACGAAAACAATGTTATTACAGAGGTAAAATAAAAATTGTAAAAAAATACTAAGATAACAATATGTTTTGTAACAAATAAAATAATTTTTTGTTGTTGTAAAGTAAATCCTCGCATTGTTTACCCTAATTATTGTACTGGCGCAGATCTATTTCCCACAGTGTACGCGAGAACAACTAACTAAAATGACACGTCAAAATAAGTAGTAAATATGTAAAACAAATGAGCTAAGCACACTTGCTTCTGTAAATTGACATATTTGAGCATTTTAGGTACGGATGTTTAATTAAATCGTTATAACTTATTAACCTTACATTTTAGGTATAGGAACACCTAATACGGATTCAAAGAGAATATTTTGTAGAATCATAATATCTAATAAAATATATACCTTTCCATTTAAGAAAATGTACTTTCCGCGGATTGAACTTATTTATAAGCAACTAAGTTTTTAAACACCCTGTATAATGTTACAGAAAAAAACTTCAAATGCTGTATAACTACATAATATCAGCTGTGCGTATGCAAAATTTCATTCGCCTCATTTACTCCTACGTGAAGTAATATCACCATAAAGTAAGATCGGTATCTGTCACTTTTTTCTTTAATTGCGAATAACTCAGAAGGAAGGGTATTTAGGTATAGGATATGATACATGAAATATGTGTAAAATTTATCATAGAAGCTGAATTTGTAATTTATTTTATTGCATGCTATTTAAAAAATCGAAGTTGATGCCCACTTCCGGTTAACCGGAAGTGATATTTATTCAAAAATATTTTCACGTGATAGTTCATATTCAACCATATCCAACTGCAAAATTTTGTTTTAAAATCCCGATCCGTTTGTATAATACTTTTAATAGGCCATTCTCACCAATCACCCTGTATGATATTGTAATATTATCGGGTTCAAAGCAAACGATATTCAGTTTAAAACGATATATTAGTTAAATAAACACTTAATACTAACTATAAGAACAAATAACACGAATGACACTAACTAACTATGTATGTACAGATTATTTATATTTGCGATTTATAACAATTCATTTATGTATTCGCGACGCGCACGCTCTTCGATCCAGACTAACTTCCTCTCCTAGATGGCCCATATATACAGGGTGTTTCTGAATTGATACGAAAGATTTCAAAGGGTGATTCTTTAGTAAAAATTAAGGGCGGTCTTTCATATAACTATTTTGTTCAATACCCTTTTCCTTCCAACTTACAGCCCTTTAAAATTAGGTTAAAAAATTGTTTTTATTTAATTTATCCACTTTTGAAAAATTTAGAATGAAACAATAAAACTATTTGTTATATGTCTTCATTTGACAGCAGCTTACTTGAGTTTTTTTTAAATAAATAATAACCTCTTTGTGAATTTATGGGAAAAGAGTCTGAGCAGTATTTTATTTTTTTGTGATCAAACTAATAATTTTATGATAAAAAGTCAAGACATAAAAAAGTTGCAGATTGAGTCTGTCTTTTTAAATCAACTTTTTAAATAGGAAAATATAGGCGCATTAAAAAGTTCTGATGCAAAATATTATAGGAGTTGTTTTTTCAGCTCCTTGTGATTACATTTTAGGGTAACAAAAATACTCAAAAACTGCTATTTTATTAGCATCAGTTATCTGCCAAATTTCATTCTTCTAAATTTTTCCAAAGTGGATATATTAAATAAAAACACATTTTTTTACCTAATTTTAAAGGGCTGTAACTTAGAGGGAAAAGGGTGTTGAACAAAAAGTTATATGAAAGACCCCCCTTAACTTTTGCTAAAGAATCACCCTTTTGAAATCTTTCGTATCAATTCAGAAACACCCTGCATATGCCTCGGTGATTATTTCTCGATCATTCTATATCGCTCTGGACAAGTTCAGGAGGATTACTCATCGGTCACCGGTCACGGTGGGTGACGTCATAATGACGCGTGGCGCTGACTCATCACAATATGAAGCTTTGTATAACCAATTTTTATAGTTGACGAGATAAATAAAGCCAAACTTTGAAAATCACTATTATAAGAAATTGTAATGCTAGACAGTATACACCAAACAGAATGGGAAAAAAAGTTCTTGTATTATTTAAGTTGAATCACCTGTATTAACATAGGACAGGAATTATTTTTAAAAAGCCAAGGCAAATGTTAAAATCAGAAACCTTTTTGTTCGTATAATTTTAATTCAGAATTACGCAATGTTTGGTAAAGTTCTTTTTCAATATTTGCTGCCTAACTAAATACTTTTCACTAGTAGTGTGTATCCATCCGTGATAAAAATATCTGTGTATATCGCACGAAAACCAGATAAGCTCGTGCAAACATGTTAACAAAGTAAATTTGTTGTGCAATAAATACGTGTAATATTAGTATTGAGAGATTAACAAGTTTTAAAAATAAATTATGGACTTATAATTATTAATACTGTAGATACATATTACTATTTAAAAATACCTTATTCCTCAGCTACTCATACATCGTAATTGCCTATTAATATTTTACCATTTAGCTATTTAGACTCATATCAGTACAATGGTTTTTTTATTCATCAGTCCCGGATATGATTATTTCATAGCAGATTGTGGTTTTAAGTGAAACCAATTTCCATACTGGAATTTTTAAGGAGACCAGTTTGTATTATATATTGTTTATTTAAGAGGAAGCATAATAGCATATTTAATGGATAGAGCAAACTTTGTTTATACCAGTATATGTTTGTAATTGAATGTAATTCTTTAATTCAATTTGGTTCAGAATTAATCCTTTTATAATTTAATCCCAGCATAATACAATTTGCAACTTCGAAATGTTCACTAGTATGTTACAATATGGTTCAATATAGATAATACTTATAAAAATTCTAATGAAAAATTAAACTTCATTACTGTCGATTATATTCAAGATAATATGTGATGTATCAATTTTACAGCTAAAATTAATTACATGAATAGAACAATGTTATCAATAAAATACATGTTAATGTTGACATACATTTGTCGTATAAAGCTACACAACATGAGACACATTAAATTAGTTTTGTAAGTGAATATAACACTTTTTCCAAATCTAGTATTTTTTTTTATTTTAATGTGGTGGGTGCTTAGTTGCAGTGACTCCGTAAACTGTATCGCTTGTCTGGCTATCACTGCAACTCGCGCGGTGTACTTTTTGTGTGTGTATGTTGTGTACAATTGGCTTTGTGACAGCATCATATCGCCTTTTATGATGTCGCGCTGTTAATCACTTTGCTCCCAACAGCGAATGGCAAGTCGATCCGGGATTAAACTCTCTGAAAAAATGTCACCGTCCCTCCAGAGAATTGAACCCCGGCGCCTATCGTCCTCTCACAACAATAGTCAGCCGCCTAACCACTGCGGCCATCGACCAGTATAAGAAGAATAATGGCGCGACAAGGTTGTAATATTGTGCAATTATGAATAAAAACACCATCTTCAAGTTCCAACAAAATATTAATTACTTTTATAAAGCAAGTTTGTAATAAAACTAAATAATATATTACACAAACTCAGTTCTTCTACAAAGAATATAACGCATGTAACAACTGTGACCAACACAAAATGTTTGCCACAAAGAGAATCAAAAGAATCTCGAAGACTACTCCGACAAGAGGAAAAAAGATCACGACAGTCCTAGCATGTGAGTATCTGGGACAAGTCAGGAATGGCAACTTTTCATGGAAAATATGTCTGGTCGAGCTATATACCTAAAGATGCCTACATCGGATATCTGAAATTCTGCACAAAAACAAATAATAGATGGAGGCATCCATCTGTAAACATAAATGGATTCCCACTACTACAGAACAACGGCAAGGTAACAATGTTTCTCCATCCTGGCGTCTGATGGAATCGAATTTCACACCTGTCTAAATGACGCTGAAACAAATTTGAAGAATGCCACCATTTTAGTAAAATTTAGTAAAATCAGCTCATAGTTCAGAACAGCTGAGTGCATATTGATGTAACTTTCCCAGTTGAGGTTTGTCAAAACGCTTTCAATAGTATGGAATACTTGGATTTGAAAGCCAAGAAATTTCACTTAGGCTTTCTATCAATTGGATTATTATTTATTGGTCATATGAAGTTACTTGAGGAAGTATTTGATCAAATAAAATTGAAAAGGTACAAGAATCACAACAAGAGGCTTATGAAGAACCAACAAATTACCCTTAAGCAAATAAGACATCCATTTTTAAACCTACAACTACTTGTTCCAGAGACCTCATCTCCACCTCCATTCATGACAACAGGAACAACACCTCCTCAATTGCCTAATAGAACATATATTTATAAGAGAAAAACGGTCAGAAACCAAAAATGAATGATTGTAAAAATCTTTGAAACAAGAACTAGAAAAAAAGTTTCAACCTATCCAGCAACAACTTTATTCTTGGATTGGACTTCGGCTTCTTGGTTCCAAGAGACCGTGGAGTCACGGGTTCTCCAGTTGTCTACACCCAAGAGCTGTTTTCTTGTTAAAATCTTGGCAGCACTGCGATATTCCAACGTCAAAAACTCATTCTTTGTTGCAAAACAAAAAGCAGACTACATATTTTTTCCGATTCTCCTCGTACATATTTTTGCTGTAACATTTTAAATAGATAACATTGATTTACAAGAAAGAAAAATTGTTGGTGCCTTCGGTGGATTTTATAACAGAGTTTAGTTATATGACCTCACCAGAGATCTCAACGTGCCAAAAAAAAATTTACTGGAACAAGAAACCAAAATTACCTTTCACCGTACAACAGAAAAGAATCTATACACATCTTCTTTCAAGAAGATAATCTCGTATTTTGCCACGATATTACAGCATTCCTCAGAAAAATCAATTTTGCGGAATATTTTCCACATGATTGGCGCTAATTTATTGATAGTTCAAAGGGGAGTTTGAAACATTATCGTCTACAGAATGGAAACAAATATGGTTCAATACCAATTGCTCGTCCAACGCAAATGAATGAAGAATATGACCGTAGCTTTGATTGTGACTAGATACAGTATCATGAGCAGCAATGGGTGATTTGTTGTGATTTCTCCTTGGCTAGCAAAGCGGCAACTTTAAATATGTTTGTTTCTTGTACTTCTGTGATAGCAGAGACAAAACACACCATTGTGTTAAAAAGACTGGCATCAGAATATCAATATCAAATCAAACTATGGCTAATTAAGCAATTTGTGAAGGCTCTTGATACGAATGAATCATCGAAATGAAAGCAGGAATATTTGAGGGCCCAGAAATAATACAACTCATTAAAGATGCATCCTACCTTCGTAAATTTCATGAATTAGGCTGAGTAAAAAGTCTGGACTTCATTTGTTAGATTTATCGAAAATTTTCTGACGAAAGACAAAACTGAAAACTATGCTGAGGTATAATAAGCCAGCAGTCACTTTAACTGTTTTTCTTGAAAATTTAAGACACACCAGTGAAGAAAACAAGGTGAAAAATTTTATTAAAATATTAAAACTATGGAGGACCATTACCAAGGAAAATGGGATACACACATGACGGCAAATCACATGTTGGTGTTTAAAAACGCAGTGCTTTAAAATACATAAGATCGTCACATACAAGAAGTGCTTCAAAGACTACTTGGTTTCATTGATGAATTTTTTTTTTTGTAGTATTACTGCATTATTTTGTATTATTTTTACGTTCCTTCAAGCTTTTTTAATAAGATAAAAATAATAACTTAAAATAGTGTAACGTATATTTTTAAAACTAATGCCATATTTGAATTCAGAGCATCAAATTAATAAGAAATCAGGTCCAAATTCCCGGGCATCAAAACCAATGTGTAATAGTGTAATTATCGTTCGTTAGAATGAAAAAACCTGCTGTCCTTACAAAAGAAACAACAAGGAGCATATTTAAAACATTTGTTAATCTTTGCACATTGTGTAATATCATAAACTAAGCAAAAGCAATCAATTATAATAGAAAAATGAAACGAATTAAATTTGACAACTTACCAGTGCAAATCTATAAAATTCGGTGTGACGAAAATATGAGCTAATCGGTTCCTATTATCAATCATTTCACCTTCCACTGGCGGATCATTTCGCACATTCCGAATCTCGTTTACGTCAATAACGTTCACGATAGGTATGGGTTGCTCAGGTACAATAATCTCTTCATTTACAGCAGGAGCTGGTGGTGGTGGAGCAGGTTCAACTTCAGGCGTTACAACATCGTTTACACTCTCTTTGGGTGTCGTTTCGATCACATCGCTAACCACAACATCGCCACCACCTGCAGCTAAATCATCCTCTTGCCGTTCCTGATACTCTTCCGTCTTTTTGTAACAAGTACACCTACAACAACTTTGGTTTTGGATTTCTTGTCGAACGGGCGAAGCCGTTCTTTGTTCTTTTTACCGCAATAAAATTTCAACGGCCATTTGGTCGATTTTTTACTGTTAGTGGTTGTACTACTGCCAGCAGCGCTAGACAAAGACGACGAATTACCATTAAGATTATTATTCACACTCGAAGGTGACGTATTTTCGCTGCTATTATCACTAGAGTGGTTCGAGGAGCTTTTTTCGTTCTCTTGTTGAGAGATCTGCCTCTCCGTAGGTTCTGTGCTATAGAGTGCAAACTGATCTTGCTCTTCTTAGATTCTTTCGGCGATGGAGATTCGTTATCGCTCTCGAGAGTCTTGTCCTCGCAAGAGCATCTATTATTATCTCCATTGGTGTTCATTATACTTTGAAGAGGGTCGTTGCTATGATGTGTACTACATGATTTTCATAAGTGTCCCGGATGTGATGTGCACGGTTCTATTATGGATGGGGAATCTGTAAAGAAAGAGAATTGGATTTAATCTACAGAAGATCTGTTTAGAGTGATGTATGCGTAATATTGTGTTACACTATAATGCTTCTTTTTCTGAGACGATATAGATACTATCATAAAGGGTTGGGTATTAGCAACATACACCGAAATACAGAGAAAATCTATGCACATGATGATCCAAAAAAAACCTAATATTAAAAAAAAACAATATTTATATTGCACTTTTATCATTCCTTTACTAAAAAATTCTTATTGTATAAATTCATTCATGATTTTCTTTAATTACACAAAATTCATACTACTATTAATTATCAAAATTAATCGTACTACGAAATGAATAAATCGAGACTGATTGTAGAGGTACTTTGATATATTGTACGGTTGATGTACGGTAAATCTTCGATAAAATAGATTAATTAAAATTGTTATCGATCCGGATATTCGGATCATACAGATAACTGAAATCCATTGAATTATTTTCTGATTCTATAAAATGTTGGTCGCCTATAGTTCTCAAAATATTCTGTTATGTTTCTTGTGCCATCCCCTTTAAAAATTCCATCAAAGTTTAATTCCACTGCCATAAATTTGTTCACAATGGTAGTTTATATTGTAGACCAGGTAAATGTGAAAATTGAGTTTAATTTGTAACTACAGGTCGTGTTCACCCGACATTTTTATTTCACTACAACTTTTAATTTCTAACGACCGCCACTCCCTGAAAATTTAATCTTTATAGATGGGATTTTATCTAGACATTCGTAATATTTATGGACTACAAGCAATGCGAAATTTAAAGGAATGGGCTAAATACAACACCAGATTAGCCAATATGCTCAACAGACGTATTGTCTTACTGCGCTGTAAGAAGAACAAAATTCATCCTAACCATATTATTCAGAACTGCAAAAACCTGATAGGATTGATGAACACCAACGACCCCCGCACGAGGTACAAAATAGAAAGATTAAATTTAAGTACATAACCCTGATGAAGCTTTCAATTAAAGCGAAATATTGGTAAATGTGAAAATTGAGTTTAATTTGTAACCACAGGTCGTGTTCGCCCGACATTTTTATTTCACTACTTCTACAATATGTCAACGTATTTTTGAAGCTCATTTGTTTGATAGAAGCCCACGAAAGGCAGCACTACTAGAAGCACTTCTTATGAAAAGAGATTGGAGTTTGCCGAGGATCATCTTGCTTGGCCACTTACTGGCGCAGCATTCTGTAGATAAACGAGTCCAAAATCGTCTTATTTGGTACTGGAGAACGACGGCAATTTATAAGTATGACAGTAAAATATGGAGGTGGAAAAGTTATACTGGTCCCATATATCGCATAGAAACGAAAATGTTTACGAAATCAGTTTACGTAAATATCTTACAATCTGTGATGTTACCTTGGGTTGAAGATACATAATACGCCGGTTCGATGAGTCCTAATGCAAGACAACGACCCAAAATATACTAGCAGCTTAGCGAAGCAATCCAATAAGGTTCAGGTCATCGATTGGCCAGCTTATTACCCGGATCTGAGTCTTATTAAGAACTTTTGGGTCGATGTTAGCTGTTTTCAAAACAAAACCATAAAATGTTGAAGAACTTTGGTATACAGTGGAGTCTGTGTGGTCTAACATTTCCATTGAGCATTGTCAGCGATTAATGCATAGAGGTCCGCGAAGTGATCAAAATTCGACAAAAATGCGAGATCGGATAAAATTTAACCGGAGGATGGGC
Organism: Holotrichia oblita; assembly: GCA_023690525.1. NCBI lineage: Eukaryota > Metazoa > Arthropoda > Insecta > Coleoptera > Scarabaeidae > Holotrichia > Holotrichia oblita. Next base: position 42,689,570 of record CM043015.1, on the reverse strand, counting down.
CGAACAATAATTTTCAATTTTCTGTGGTTTAGAAACACAATACAATAAGTTATACTATTTTCAGCGTTTGAACACCTCTCAAAGTTTGCGAAAAGTGCGATAAACTTTGAAAACTCTGTTGTATGTAATTTCGAGATCAGATAAAAGTTAACCGGTAGGTGGTGAAACGGTGATTTTCAATTTTTTGTGAACTGGAGACACATGACAATAAGTCGTATCATTTTCAGCATTTGACCACCTCTCAAAGCTTGCGAAAAGTGCGACAAACTGAAAACTCTGTTGTATGAGACTTCGAGATTGGATAAAACTTAACCGATGGGTTGTGAAACGGTGATTTGCGATTTGCTATGATTAAGTAGCCTGGAGCAAGAGGTTGTGATATTTTCTGGGTTTGATGTCATTTCATTGGAGATATGAACTTGTTTTTTTTTTCCTTTTTTTTCGACTATTGCTAAGTTTTCAAAAAAATTATTTGGTAATAAATGATGGTCAATCCTATCCTGCAACAAATTTTAAAAAAATTGAATTTTTTTGAAAATTTAAAAAAATGTGAAATGCAGTCAAACATGGTCAAACGATAGTCAATCGTATCCGATGAACAAAATGTCTATATTGCCTAGTTTTAGCATTTTCGCCATTAGACCCCGAAATATGGGTATAATGGCTGTAGCCTAAACAAAATGTGGTCTAGTCGAAATCGCCGATGGTCAATAGTGGTGGTGTAGTCCTTTCTAGCATATTTGTCGATTTTGTATCACTTTGTGGTGCCAACCTCGCGGACCTAATAAATAGTATGTCTGGAGAGTGTGTAGCTGTTATAGCCAATAGAGGAAATATTGAATAAATCATGTTATTGGAACCAAATTTAATAAAACGTTTTTTAAAATAAGTATCACGTTTTTGTATCGTTGCTACTTTTTGCATAGTTAGCAGTTACTGCAGTAGCGTGTATATGTCAATATTGATTTCATTATGATATTAATAAAATATCAGAATGAACATGACTTTCGTGGAAGAAAATCAATTAAAAGTCAGCGTTAATCCGCTTACTAAAGGAACTCTTTTGTTTTGTGTCAACCAAACTGGTAATCGTAACAGTTGTAAGGTACGATTCAAAACCTATGATGCATCAAATCTACGCAGATAAAAGTCATCACACCTATTTTATGATTTGTTCCGTAATTATTTTGTTCCCAGCATGAAAAAAATACTCTGAAAGATGCGCATCCAGAACCTAAAGCTTCTGGGATAATTGTAACCTACCTACGAATTATCGGAAAGAAATGCTGAAGTCGTTACAAACATCACACATTGAAATTAGCACATTAGTACATGAAATAATTATTGAAGCTGCTTCTTGTAAAGACAAATGACAATAACGAATAGAAGACGAAGAAATGACCAATGATAGTACAGTACAGTCCCGCTTGAGTGAACTCTCGCTGTAGTGAACTACCCGAAAGGGTGAACACCGAAAAATTTACATTGGGATCCGATTTAGTGAACAGAGGAAACCCCGGTAGAGTGAATTTCTTTCTTTGGTAGTTCGGTAATTATCCTAAATATGTATTATAGGAAGCGCATCACCACGAATGATCGTAAATTGGTTTAGTTACACTCACAGTTTGGTTACCTTCTTCTATTCGATTTGTACGAGCACGGTGTGTGTGAGGGCTCCATTAAAAAACTCAGGGCAGTGATATATGGTGCGTCGTGTTATGATAGGTGTTATTATTATGTATATGTATGTAAAAGAGTTCAAAATAATGTTGAATAGAAAACATTTAAAAATGAGCGGGAAATTCGCTCGCTAGTGGATTAATGTTAAAACAAAGAGCTATAAATTCGCAAAAATCAATCGATGAATCGTCAACATTTATTACAAGTAATGGATAGCTTAATAGATTCAAAAGACGGTACAACGTAAGGTTTTTAAAGATATCAGGAGAGAAATTATCATCACAACAAGAATTAGTTGATTCATTCAAAGAAGCATTGAAGGATAAAATTAAGGATGTTGACCTGTTACCGGAACAAATATATAATGCGGACGAATCAGGTCTTTATTGTATGTATCTAACATAGAGAAAAATGCACCTGGTAAGAAAACTGAAAACAAAGATTAACCTTTTTGGCCTGTGGAAACGCGTCCGGAACACACAAATTAAAACCTTTAACAATAGGAAAATCAAAAAACCCCCGATCATTTCGAAATTTTAGCTATCCAGTACATTACAAGCATTCTAAGGCAGCATGGATGACCACCACCATTTTAAAAAATGGTTTCATGAAATGTTTGTTCCAAAGGTAAACAACAAAGTAAAGAAAAGTTAGAACAATCAAAACTAACTAGGGTAAGGTGAGGGAAATGGGCGTATGGGGTATTTGGGCGGTCAACTTAAAAAAATTCTTTTTAGTGAAAATACGTCTTATTTGGGAACGGTTTTCTGTAAATTTTATTGGTTTTGTATTTACTTTCGATAATAGATGTCGCCACGTTTTTAATTTTGACATTTAAATTTACGGTAATTTTTAAGTGTCATACTGGGTTTATAACCTCCAATAAAGTGTCTTATTAGGTTTAAAGAGCGGCAGTTCTTTTTGTGAAAACGGTAAGTATATAGGGAAATTAATTATTTTAAAACACTGTAGTGATACATAAACCCTATATAAAGGGCCTGCCAATAAAGTTTAGTTGAATTTTTATTATTTTAAGAAATAATATAGAAATAAAAACATACCTCCCAATTCCCCCATACGGGAAATTGGAAGGTACCGAATCGGGGAAATGGGCGGAATTCAACTAATGCTTTATATTTTATTTCAGATGGATATGCCACGAAAATATATTAAGAAAACTGATCCAAAATATGCGAGAGACGTTTTAATTGCTGCTATGGAAGCAGTAAACACCGGAACAAGTATTTATGCTGCTTCAAAACAATTTGGTGTACCAGAGTCCACTATTCGAAACAGAGTAAAACGGAAGACTCCTGTAACTCGTGTTGGAGCTGGTAGAAGTAGTTTTCTTCCCAGTGCTATAGAACAAGATTTGGCAGACAACGTGATATTGCTATCTTCCGTTCACAATCCACTTACACGCGGAGAAATTTTAAATACTGTCCATGAGTATTGCAAGGTGAAGCAAATCAGAAATCCATTTTCAAAGAAGGCTGACGCTTTACCCGGTGAAGAATTCCTAAGGGGTTTTTTTAAGAGACATCCCAATCTAGTCAGTCGAAAAGCAGAAGCGTTACAAGTAGCTCGAGTCAATTGCTCTACGAAAGAAAACTATTCCATATTCTTTAGACTACTAGAAAGAAAGATTAAAGAGCTTAACATTAGTTCTCCAGAACAAATAATTAACTTAGATGAAACTGGCTATGATACATCACTTGCTACAACAGTAATAGCCAGAAAAGGAGCGAAATGCGTGTCTCAAAAGCAGCCAGGCAGTGGTAAAGACACATTTACAGTTGTCGAAACAATAACAGCAAATGGTCACATTTTTCCACCAGTAATAATTTACAACAAAAAAAAATTGTACAATTCGTGGTGCCAGGGAGGCCCTGAAGGCACTGGGTATTTGGTGTCCAAAAATGGCTGGCAAGATAAATCAACGTTTTTAAAATATTTTGAAGAATTTATTAAATGGACAACCGATTGGAAGAAACCTATTTTGCTTTTGTTTGATGGTCATGGAAGCCATATACAATATGCTGTAAGTAGTTTGGCTTTGCAAAACGACATTCATATACTAATTTTACCAGCGCATTCATCCCAAACCCTTCAACCTCTTGATGTTGCCGTTTTTGGACCAGCAAAAAAAGTGTGGATGAAGATCAAAAGGAATTATTTTAAGAAATCTAACACTAATATCACAAAGGAAGTATTTCCATCCTTAATGAAAGAATTAAGAGACGAAGGTGGCTTTCCTAAGGAAAATATCATTGCTGGTTTCAGGGCCGCTGGGATATGGCCACTAAATCCAAGAAAAGTTTTAGACTCTATGCAAGACCAAGATGTACCAATAGAATTGCACGTAACAGCAGACGAACCCAGTAATCAATCAATTAATAACAATATGGTAGACAATGAGCCCCGAAATAAGCCGACTACTGCTCAAACAGACAACGAACTCCAAAATAAGCCAACTACTTCTCGAATAGACACTGAACTCCAAATTAGGCCGACTACTTCTACGATATTAAACGTAGAACATAATAACGAAACTAGCTCTTTAGACACATCAACGTTAACGACTGCAACAACACAAGGTAAGCTCGGTGAACACTCCATTGTGACATTTAGAGATGTTCTATTAAAAACTGTTACACCAAAATCTCGTTCTATGAATAACAAAAAAGTTAGAATGACTTTTAATAATAAAGTTTTAACAGAAGTTGATGTGTTAGATCAGATGAAAAAAAAAAAAAAGAAAATGAAATTTTGGCAAAAAAAAATAAAAGAATAAAGAAACCTCAGAATAGTACTAATGATTTAAGTGTAACCAATAAACGAGCCAAAAAAACAATAAAAAATGTGGAATCCTCAAGTGAAAGTGAAGAAATTTCGTTACACGATTCCTCTGATGATATAAGTCTCTTCTCTGATGAAGATCAAGATGAAACTCTAGAAGAAAATACAAACTTGGGTGATTTGGAGCTGGGAGGGTATGTTGTGGCAGAATATGAAAATCGGTGGTACGTTGCAAACATTTTGGATATTAAAAATAAGAACAAGATTTTAAAATTAAAATACATGGAGCCCAAGGGTCCTAATAATTTTGTGTGGCCCAGTAAAAATGACATATTTGACACCTCAATATCAGATATTCTAACAACGGTCAGAACCCCTGTCTCTGTTAGTAAAAGGTTCTTGGGCTTAACCGCTGAGGACTACCAGAAAGTGCAAAAACTATGGGCTTTACGACGTAAATAGTGTTAATAATATGAAAGCTTTAAAAAACTAAAAAAAGGTTTATGTTGGTCCAAATAGGTTTTTATTTTATTCTTACGTTCCTCGTTGTGTAACGAATAAGACTGATTAGTCAGGGCTATTTTATTTTGTAAAGAGAATTTTAAACTTCTGCATTTTCAAAATGGCGAAAGTTGCCTATTTTTAAGAATAAATGTTTATTTTCGGCTGTGTTTTAATAGCAAATAAAATTTTGTTTGCGTAAAAATTTATTCTTGGTTTTATTCTATACCTCCCAATTGTCCTCATAAAAATAAATTGCCTGAACAGTGGTTTACAACGATACCTCTAAATTACCCCATGTGGGGGAGATGGGTGTTAAATATTAATTTTTTTTTAATGTGTTCCAAGCGACAATTTTACGCTTAAACTTTGTGTTAACTTTGAAAATTATGATACCTACCAACACCCTAGGCTAATTTTTATATTTACAAAAATGTGTAAAAAATATAGCAAAATTTTAATTTTACGCTTCCAATTCCCCCATTTTACCCTACGTATTTTACACCAAAATTAAGTTAATAAGTTTTTAATATACAAAATGTCGCGTAGTATTATTGCCAAATTACATTATTACTTATTATAGTAAAAGTAAGATTATTTAAATAAAGTTTCATTGCATATATGTATTTGTATTTGATTTTTCATAAACCTCTATTTAGTGAACAATCCGATTTAGTGAACAGGGACTTGGCTAATAACGTTCACTCTAGCGGGACTCTACTGTATATTGTTACTTTTGAATCTCACTCTTTATAGGTTCTTTCCAATAACGCTAAGAACCAGTTCAGAATTAGCCAGCGCATGCGCAAGTAATGTTATAGCAGTATTATTATATTTTGCGCATGCGCTGGCTAATTCTGAACTGGTTCTAAGCGTTGTTGGAAAGAACATTTTATGTCGTGGTTCCGCTTATAACAGGGATCTGTTTTACCGACCAAAATACGCCTAACAACAAGTATCCATTGTAGTGTTTTTGTTTTTTGAGCTAGCAATTTAGCACAACTATTCAGGTAAGACAAAAGTGAAAATATGGTCCGTCATATGAATTTCGGCATTGAAATATATGAAGAAGATTGTAAGCTTTGAGTTTATTTTGTTCAGTCTTTTCTAAACGATAATCTGAATATTCCTGGGTTTTCTACAATAGGCATTAATTGAAGCTGACCTACTACTTTAACATTAACCCGAGCATTATGAAGAACTCAACATTCATATGAATACTACTCGAAATTTTTGATTTTTTAACTATCCTGAATTGCAAATTTTCAGAATTACAGGATTTCGGGAACACTTAAAAGTTCTAACGAACCAGTTCCGCGAATAATCCTGTATTCATGTTTACGCTCACATTTAGAGTGCTTTATAGTAAATTTACTATTAGGCAACAAATTGTACCACTTTCAACATTTGACCACCTTTCAAAGATGATGAAAGTGCGATGAACCAAATGACAATTTTTGACGTTTTTGCTACGGAGTCCCTAAACGAAATGTGGTCAATGGAAATCACTGTTGATCAATAGCAGTCAATAAACGGTTAATCCGTTTTGACTCTATGGATTTTTGACCGCTTTGTAGGGCCAATTTTGCGGACCTTACTTAAATCGCTTCACAAATCATAACTAACAATTGTTACCGCTAAGTTTTTTTTTGTTAATTAGTAGGTATACATACACTACCGTCCATAAATGAGGGATCAGTAGCATACAAATTCGTCACTTTAATAATTTACCTGCCCAAATAGCCCCAATCTAAATAAAATATGTTTGGTACGTTTTAGATATTTACAAAGGGAAATTGCATAAATCCCTACAATAAATAGCACGTTTTCAGATGAGAATAAACAAAGTTCTGTTAATCCATTTATGACCTGCAGAGGTACAAAGCTCGTTCTTATAGAAAGAAATCCGTAAAGCGACTTATAATACTGCAATATTTACGTAATTATTCTACGAATGAAGTATTTATATATTTAGGATATGAAACACTCATTTATCATAGAAGAAGTATTAGTTTGTACTTTAGTGCTGTCCGATCAACTTGTGGTACGAGTACGTAAGATAAAGAATTGCTTATCGCGAAAGAATGGCAAAATGAAGAGTTGAGTGCAGAGACACGTAGTGCTGTCATTACTTTACATAAAGAAAATTATTCGTTGCAGCAAAGTGCGAAAAAACTTAAATTAACTTACCGAGCTGTCCAAGGAACAGTCAAACGCTATAAGACAACAGGAACAACGCATTCCGGAAAGCGATTCGGAAGACCCAATATAACGAACCCGGCTGAAGATCGACGACTGGAAGTAATATCCAAAAGAATCCGACGCCTAACAGCTCCACAGATTCGAGCTCAACTCAATGAAAGCCGCGAAACGCCAGTGTCCTTACTTCGGTAAAAAGGCACTTAACAAAAACAGGGTTGAACACTAAACACTTTAACCCACTGAACACCAAACAAGTTTTAACTAAAACACCGACGCGTTTCAACAGCAATGCTGTCATTATCAAGGCGATAATAAACTGCAGCATTGCTGTCGAAACGCGTCGGTGTTTTAGTTAAAACTTGTTTGGTGTTCAGTGGGTTAAAGTGTTTAGTGTTCTACTTCTGCACCAAGATATCCAGTGAAGAACTTCTTAAAAATAGGGTTACAGGGACACATTGCTGCTCGCAAACCGTTACTGAGACCACAAAACCGTCTGAAACGGTTGCAATGGGCTAAAGAGCATCAAAATTGGAACATCGATATGTGGAAAAAAGTGTTATGGACTGATGAGTCAAAATTTCAAATTTTTGGCAGTAATCGGAGTGTTTACGTTCGACGCAGACGAGGTGAAAGAATGCGTGATGATTGTGTTGTGGCTACCGTACAGCATGGAGGAGGTTCAGTGCTAGTTTGGGGAGCATTTTCCTTCGACGGTGTTAGAAATCTGCATCGAATTAACGGAATATTAACAAAAGAGCGGTACAAGATCATTTTAGAAGAACATGCTGTTCCTTCGGAATTGCGATTGATTGGAGAAGGGTTTCATTTTCAGCAAGATAATGACCGAAAGGACTCTGCTCGACTTTGTAGAAACTATTTGCAGCAAAAAAAAAGCAGATGGAATACTTTGTTAACATGATTTGGCATCTACAATCGCCAGACCTCAATCCTATTGAACTGCTCTGGGATGAGGTGGATAGAAGGGTGAGGGAACACAACAACAGCTTTGGGAACATCTCCAAGAGGCATGGAACGCAATTCCAGTAGAGACACTTCAACGACTTGTATTAAGAATGCCCAAAATATGTAAAGCAGTTATTAAGTGTGCCGGTGGATATTTTTCTGAGAATAAATTAAAATAATTTTATTTTTTTATTAGATATTATATGGCTTAGAATTTGTAAATATTACGTTATTTTTTAAGAATTCAACTTTGTTTTGTTAGAGTTATGTAATTTTTTTAATATATGCATCGACTAATTTATTATGTTGTATCATTTTTCTTCTGCTGATCCCTCATTTATGGACGGTAGTGTACATTAAGGGTTAGTTTCTTTATTTGTATTTTATTGTTTATCAAATTTTAAACAAAATAGCATTTTGCATTTATACAAGAGTATAAAAAACGTTTTTTTAATAATTAATGCTAAATAAATACAATATCTGCGTAGTTTGAGAGTGATTTCCTAGAATTGTATTTAAAGTAAAAGGAGGAATAATGTTTAAAAGATTTTGAATTTTTAACAGTACAAATGCCATCGTAGTTCTTTTTCTATAATAGATCTTCCCCAGTTACTCGTTTTAGTTTATGTAAATAGTTTCCTGTAACTTCGTGTTATTCAAAGGATTTAACACAAATGCGTCTGGGAATGTTTATTCCACGTGGTTATTTTAGATTGATCGCAAGGTCATTGAGCGGTTTATATATCAGGATCTTCGTTTTTGCTGTTACACATTATTATAATGATTGTTATTTTCATCTTTCAGATATGGAATGTCAAAGCTGTTTGGATATATAGCAGTATATCGTGTTCAATTAATAATTTTTATTATTTGCAGCGTAATGTTAATAATATGCTCTTATAATCTCGAAAACTTTATACGAAATGTCATTTAAAGATAAACAAAAACAATTTATTTCGAACTTTATATATGAGAAGACTGTAATATTTATTGGTGATTGTATGCAGTATACACATCATCTATTTGGAGGTGATATTAAATTCGATAGCTTATCTTATTGCATGTAACGTTATGTAGGACAGGAAATTATGTCAAAGTCTGGCATAATGATACATAATACTGAATATGCGTAGAGTATATTAAGTTAGAAGGTTTATCACGGAGTGATAATTAATAATAACCCGAATGTTTACAGTTAATGCACTTAATCGGCAGTGTATTACGAAATTTGAGATATGAAACGCATATCATACATATGAAATTGGTTAGTTTTCCTCTGTCAAAATCAAACTTCAACTTTACTTAAAACACTTTCAACATCCGTCCTATCGAGATAAAATCTTTTTAATAAAACAGGTACCAATCTAGAACGCAGATAAAAATAAAACAGCTTTAAAAAACCGATTATCAATCTATAAAGGGAAACCCAAACTAACTGGCCTGTTTACGTGAATGGTAGACTGCAATAACATTCACCAGCACTGATACCTATGACTTCATGTACTATTTTAGTATATACGTATTATATTTTTACAAATACTTCGAAAGATCAAACGTCAAATAGTTAGAAATTAGCGATCAAGAAAGGATATTTCTTGTGATCGTATATCTAAAGCAAGAAGTTGGGTATAAATAATTTAATGTGATTGCTAAGAAAACATCGGATAAGGTGCAGCTTGTAAGTTTGTTATGTAAACTTTCAAGATAGCCGGTTCAAGTTATACCGGAAGTCATATTAGAAAATAATATTCCGTTAGAATTTTATACTGTTATATCCAGTGTCGTCAAAATGAAAACGAATATTTAATTTATTTGGCATTAACTGCACTTAATATTAATCAACTCCTTATATGTAATTTGTTTCCATGAGTTATTAAATCGCATTAAAAAAAAAATAAAACGAAAATTTCAAAAATTTTGTATACTACACCATTATGAGGTGAAATGATATCATTAAGATTATTACTCCTAAAAACATGTACTTAACAACGAACAATACAAATAATTTAAACAATTACCGCAACCACAATACAGTGAATGCGATAAAATCAGTATCGCAATCAGTGGAAAATACCTACGCAAATGACCATGTAAGAAGTAAACAAAAATTACGTCTTGTATCATCCATATTTACATAATAGACACAAAAGGCCTCCACAAAAACGTAAACGTATTTGTTTTGAGCAGTGTAACAAACAAAAATACAAGAATATGGATAAAGTTATATTACGAGCGACAAACTAATTTGGGCCATAATAGTAACAAGACAAACGACAAAAAAAAATCGCAGAAGAAAGTCATCGTGTCTATTATATTTATGCATTATATTCTCTTAGATGATTCATAAAAATATAAATACTTTTGAGTGGGTGTGAAGTAACTACAAAACTGAAAGCATTACTAATGTGGGAACAGTGACAGTTTAATTTAAAAAGTACATACTAAAAATGCACGAAACAAAGGTTTAAGAAAGGCAAGAGAAAGAGCATTATTTATAGATAAAAAAAAACGAGAAAGTGCAATATATACAGGATTGCCGTAGCAACTAGGAACACTATACACACGCCTTGAAGCTAGTGTTGAGGATTGTGAAAATTAAGGTTTGACGCTGTCATGAAAACTTCGACCATTATAACTACAAGAACCGTAAAAATCTTTAAAATATTACCTTTCTGTAATTTGACAGCTGCCAAAAGTATTGTGACACTCATACCTGTTCTACAGCATACCAGCTATAAATGTTGAAATAATAAAATATTTATTAGTTTAACTGATAAAATAGAAAAAAACTGCCTTTTACAATTAGACAGCTGACAGAATTTTTTTTTTTTTTTTTAGAATTAGGAGACTCAAATTTCCAAAAGAATGTTGCTTGAAAGTGACAACTATCGGAACTACATACAGGGTGTTAGTAAATAAGTGCGACAAACTTCAGGGGGTGATTCTGCATGCAAAAATAATGACAGTTTGCTATATAAACGTCCGCCCGCAAATGCTTAGTTTCAGAGTTATTTATTTTTAATAAAAGAAAAATTAATTACTTATTAACAATAATTTTATAGCTAACTAAAAGCTTAATAATGATGGGTTGCTATTTTGACACTTCGTTAAAATATTTGTATTTAACAATGCATTGATCATGCATTGTCAACAGTAGCCTACTAGATAATGTATTAAAGAAATGAAAAATACACGTTAAGATGTTTTATTTTTTTGCATAAAAACAGCACCTCATACGAAAAAAAAGCAAGAGAGGTTTTTTATCACAAATTGAATGACAAATTCAAAAATGATTTTTAATTTGAAATATCTCAGTGGCGTACCATTTTTTTTCTTTAAAAAATTAAGATCATTACCCGTATGCACGCCAATGATGAATATAAAATTTTTGATTGGAAATTTCATTTGCCTATCTCGACCGGTTTCAGAGCAATAAATAAATGGTCAGTTTTTAAGAAAAACTTTAACCCCCTATAACTCTGAAACTAAGCATTTGCGGACGGACGTTTATATAGCAAACTGTCATTATTTTTGCATGCAGAATCACCCCCTGAAGTTTGTCGCACTTATTTACTAACACCCGGTATATCAGAGAAAAAAATACTGTTTTTATAATTTGACTGCTACCAGAAATACTTTGACCGTTAAGTACATATTTTAAAACTAAAAAATAACTATTGTTGCGGACTGTATAAAACCTGTCGAAGACTATTTTAAACTCTATGAAACACTTGTTGTGGGTTTTAAACTTTATTTAATGCCAATTACATCGTCGTCACTTGTGGCTAGTAGATTTCGTTATGGCGGATACTAGTCGTCCCTTTTACGACGCACATTCAACTACCAATAGAAAAACGACACGAATTTACAAAATTTAAAAATAAGCGTAGTGCATTAACAACTATTTTTATAGCTTAGCTATTATAAGAAATATTTTAAGTTTTTTATCCATCTACACCCGCAAATGCTGACACTAAAAAAATAACATTTTTCAATTTGGCAACTGTCAGAACTAGATTCATATTTACTGTCCAAACGAAACAAAGCTCGTTTTACAATTTGACAGCTGTCAGATACGTTATAATGGTTAGGACCTTCGAAATTATCAAGAATAGCAATTTAAAGTAAAAATAACTTTGCACAATTTGAGAGATGTCAAACATATTTGGACAGGTGTAACACCTGTTAAAACCGTAAAATAGTAGTTTATACAACGAGTCAATAATGGCAGTTATTATTCCCGAGAGCTGAATTTACAAACCCAGCCGCGTAAGCGGCGAGGGAGTAACTCGGCTCGAGGGACTAACTGAAGTTTACTAAAAAACAAATCAATTAAACAAAAATATCAATTAAGTAATAGATTACTACATCGCTTTTGACGTTTGACAATTAATTAAATACTCGGATTTGTTTATCGTTACTATGATAACGTTGGTATCATTATGTTCTTATTGGCGGAATGCAGGGAATAATGGTAACGTTATGTCTCATTATTCCCTGGTCGCATTTCATTATTCCCTCCGGGTATTATGAGTACAATTATTAAGCAATAGTGATTAATATAATACCTACTTTATTGTTTAGTCGCAGATAAAATCTTTTTCCGCTTTTATAATTTGACAAATTTCAGAAAAATTATAACATCGCAAATATTGAAACTATGAAAAATGGGGATGGGGACGTTTCGCCCCCACCCTTTCGCCCCTGCCGTTTCGCCTCTGCTCCCGATTCGCCCCCAAGTTAAGCAGTATATTTTTGCATTACATTCACATTTTCATTCATTAATTTATCCTATTTCGTAGTTAATATACCTTCAACATTAAGATATTAAAAAAACATTTATATTTACATGAAGCTATTGATATTACTCGTAGTAACCCTATTGAGACAACATATTTGATCTCATTATAAAAGAGAGAACCATAAAAGAGGATCATTTCGGTAAGGAATGAAGTTGAGGTAGGATAGATACTATGGATTATTTGTTAGGCATTGCCCATAATTTTGAATTTTAAAATATTTTGTAATATGAATTATTTAATAAATATTATTTGGAAAATTATCTATTATTTTCGGGGATGACACGGCCGGGGGCGAAACGGTACGAGGGCGAAACATCCGGAGACGAAACGGCGGGGGCCAAACAGTCGAGGCTAAACGGTGGGGACGAAACATCGCATAATCTAAAAATGACTACAATTTGCCAACTATTCAGTTTCGTAGTTACAACTATTACAAACGAAAAACGACCAGTTGTACAATATGACAACTCTCACAAATTGTTTAGATAGATATATTTAGATATAAGGGTGATATTGCACCGCGACCGTGGGTCTATTGTGCCCCCTTACATGAGGTGTAAGCTGCTGGGTTTTGCCCGCAGTCACAGCTCCCCATCCAGCCTGAGAGCTTTAATAAACTGTAACAGATGTGATGGTTTCACATCTGAGAGGGTATTTCTTCCTCGTCTATAACGCCTTTGCCAAGATAGTTGGCGCGAATTTCTTCAATTTCTGTGCAGTTGGATATCAGGTGTTCCGGACTTTCATCTTCCGTCCCGCAGAATCTGCAGTCGCTATTCTGTTTCAGACCTATACTCTTCATGTGCTCCCCGAGGTGACAATGCCCTGTAAGGAAACCTGTGAGAATGCGTAATCTATTCCTGTTTAGTTCTAGCATGGTTTATGCTTTCTGCTTGTTTAAATTTCCAAGGAATACCTTGGAATGTCTCAGACCAGGAAGATTGTGCCAGAGGGAAGCTCTGACGTCCTCTTCCCTGTCTTTAAGTTCTTTCTTATAGGTGCTCATCCCTATTCCACAGAATGGTTCCGGTCCCACAAACGATGTTGTGGCGGCCTCCTTTGCTAATAGATTACCTTTCTCATTTCCACTGATTCCAGTGTGTCCTGGTACCCAGCACAATGCAACTTTGTTTTCTTTGCCCAGGTTGTTTAGTTTATCCCGGCATTCCCAAACTAACTTGGAGCTGATGGTGTTAGAACTCAGCGCCAATAAGGCGACTGTCGGAGAAGATTGCAATATTCTCCTTCCGATAGTTCCTGTCAAGATTCACCTGAGCACATCTTCCAATCGCATTAATCTACCTGGAAGACACTGGGGTATATTCCCATCGGCTCTGAGTATTTGGTTCCTGGCCCGAATACCCCTACACCTGTTCCTTTTTCAGTTTTGGACCCATCCGTATACCATTTGATGGTGTTTGCTTTTAGAGAGTAGGTGGAGGATTCTCCTTCCCACTCTCTCTTGTTGCTCAACTTCGCTGAAAAGTTCTTTTCGAAGCTGTATTTCCTAACCATTTCAACGCTTGGCAGATCCGAAAGTGGGGAGAGTCCCGCCATGGATGACAAAGCTCCTTGGCATAAAGTCTCGCCCCCTCCCGTCCGTGCCCTGGCTAGTCGGTACACTGCCGCACGGGCCACTCCCTCCACTACTAGATGTAGAGGTGTGAGGTCTAGGATGACCTCTAGGACAGCGGTTGGGCAGGTTCCCATTGCTCCGGTAATGCATACACATGCTAACCTTTGCAGCTTGCCAAGGATATTCTTGGTTGTGACGTGTGTGACCTTTTGGAACCAGGTTATTGCCCCGTATGTTACCATAGGTCTTACTATACTAGTATACAGCCATCGCAGTATATTTGGGTTACAACCCCACGTTTTGCCTGCTAAATTCCGGCATATCATTAAAACTCTTGTTGCTTTATTCACAGTCAGTTCGATATGCTTGTTCCACAGAAGTTTTTTGTCCAGGGTTATTCCTAGATATTTGACTTCTGTTTTGCATTCGATTACTGCTGTATCTGTATATCTTTCATTTTCATATCTTTCATTTTCAGTAGTTTCCTCCTCCTAGTGAAAGGTACGAATGTGGTTTTTGCTGAGTTAATGCTCAGCCCCACTGATCGACACCATTCGCTTGTAATTCTAAGGCTTGTTTGTATCAGGTCACAAAGAATTCCCTCAAATTTGGCTTTTGCTATTATAACAATGTCATCGGCATATCCTATGCAGTGTACGCCGAACGCAGTCAACCTGTTAAGCAGCTCATCCGCCACCAGGCTCCACATCAAAGGCGAGCACACGCCGCCTTGAGGTGTTCCACGGGTAGTTCTGATCTTCGTAGTGTATTGACCTACCGTTGTCTCAGCTGTCCTTATGGAGAGCACCTCACTTATCCATTTGGTTACTGTTTTACTCACCCCCCTTGTCTCCAGTGCTCGTCTGATCGCATCATGCGACGTGTTATCAAACGCACCTGAGATATCTAGGAAGGCACAGATAGCTGTTTCTTTTTCATTCAAGGTTTCCTGAATGGTCCTTGTTAGCTCTTCCAGGGCAAATTGTTTAATGGTTAGGATCTTCGAAATTGTAAAACATAGAGTTTGACATAGTTTATTTAAAAATATATTTTGATAATTTGACAGCGCTTAGAAATATGTATGTTGACGGTTACAACTATCGAAACTAGAAAGAAAAAAACAACTGATTTTACAGCTCATAATCGTATTTTGTTAATCAGAATTTTTAAATCGAAAAAAATAAGGTGTCAAATTTTAATAATTTGACACCTTATTAAATCTACCTTAAATATTTTCACAAATTTACAATTTGGCAGCCATCAGACTCTGTTTGATAGTCAGAACTTTCAAAATTGTAAAAATAGCAGTTTAAAGTAACACTTATTTAGAATTTGACATATTTTGATAAACAAACTGCCAAAATAGGCAAAGATAACTTTTCACAATTTGACAGTTGGAATTAATTAATTGTTAAATTTGAGACAACACTGTTTTTATAATCTCCGAAATATTTTGAGTGTTACATCTTTTAAAACCATAACAAATACCTACATGTTTTCTCTAAGTTTTATAACAACCAAAACATTAAAAATTATCGTAATAATAAAAGAAAAACACATTCAATTCTGCTAAGCAAAAAAAAAAGGTAATGAAAAGCAATCGTAGAATTAATGACCAGCTTACATACTTAATAAAGTATGCAGATGTATGTAAACGTGTCATGCAAATCCAGATAAATGCTACAGATACAATGTAATGAATGTAATAAAAAACAAATCAATGTCAAAGTTCTAGACCACAAAATAAAACTTGAACAAAATGTTGAAGCATAAAAATTATCGATAAAACATGAACAATGAAAGTAAGTTACACATAATTTGCAAGCTATTTGTTGAAATGAAATGTATGCACGAATTTAGATGATTGATCGTTAGGCTTGTTTTGACTATAGTTGACTATGAATAACTGACTGCACAAGAAAGCATAAGTTGTAGAGAAAAATATTCCGTATTATGTTTTATAAACTATTTGGAAAATGTACGATTAAAACTGGTATTGTAATATAAATAATTTGGTAAGGTAAATTTTATAAGGTATGAGGAAGCTATCCGTACTAAATCTATATTCATACTTCGCCCACAAACAACAGGGAAATATGTACAAGTATGTACTTGCAAAAAGGATTCTACAAAGAGTAAAAAATTTGCAATATCAAGCTAATCTTTACAACAAGAATAGTAACAAGAAAACTTAACGGTATTGTTCGCAATTCACTCCGGATTTTAAAATAAATGAATACACCTTTCAGACAGAGGAGAATGGGGTACTAAGAGAACGGGGAATTAAGCGAAAAATAAACAACCATACAAATACTTCGGCAAAACTTGGCATCCTTAAACGTCTTTACACATTCCAATTATATCACGAAAAAAAGGTATCCTGCTGTATGATGGAACCGCATTTCACACAAGTCTAAATTTCGTTAAGACAGCTTTGGAAAATGGTATTATTTTAATAAGACTAGCTGCTAATCAGGCCCATTATCTCCAACCTCACATCTAAACTTCAAACTATAATAACTAATAGCAGAGAGCGTACTGATGTAGGTACCTTTACCAATGAAGAGTTAGTCACAAAAACTTTTAATAGTATGGGAGGAATTGCTCAAATCCCAAAATCTTTGCTTCTATTGGTCTTTCTATTAACTTGATTATGACCAAACGAAATTTTCTAAGAAAGCATTTGATGAAAAGAAATTGAAGAGGTGCAAGAAATGGTAACAAGATGAATAATTAAGAAGTTACCCTCAAGAAAATAACACAACCGGTTTTGAAGCTCTGCCTAGATGTTCTAAAGACCCAAATGTTGTAATAGAACATCTTATGAGTGTTCTCTATATTGAAAAATCTGCCAGAAACTGTCCTAAACCAAAAAAGATTATGGTAAAAGTCGACAGACTCCTAGACAGAAAAAATAACTCTTAAGTTCGGATCCATCACATCGAATGATAGTATAAAAAAATTGACAAAGTATAAAACGAGTTAAAGAAGCAGAAAAAGGATTAAAAATACTAAAAAAAAATAGATGCCGCGAAATATAAACAACACCTTTACACAAACAGACAAAAAAAAACAAAGGAAAACATCTTAAGAAACAAAAATTAAAGAACATTCTTCGGAATTAGATTTTGAGCTTTCAGAACGATTCCATTCACTCCCAATCTATTGCTTGAACGCTACTGTTTCTTTTACTATAATGAAATATGGTATTTAGCAAAACCTATAGATTTCTACAAAAGTCAAGTAGTAGGTTAAATTACTAATCTTATAATCTTTCAGTTATACAAAGATATCTTAAGAAACATGCATAATGGTAGGAATTATTTCTTCTATATAAATTATTCTGCTTCCCTTGGACGAAGTTTAGCAGGGATTTTTCTTTACCTACAGTTGCCGATTCAAACTACTTAATATTATTGTTTTCGCCACCACTACAGGGGCCTAAGGAAATTTAAACAGAAGACATGTCGCTAGCAATTCTCAACAATATGTTTTCCAACATGATGAGTGTGCCATGCATTCTTCTGTAAAAATTGAGCCCATCAGAGAGATGTCGATTGACTGCCTCGTGGTAAAATTACCAAAAATTGAAATTTAGAAATTTTGTTTTTTGTTTTTCGTATTTTCATCGGATACGATGGTTGATCAGCTTTTATATTTTCAAAATTTTGACGTTTGACCACCCACCGTTTAAATTTGATCCAACCTTGAAGTTTAACATATAACCAGTTAATAACTCTTATGAGTTATTAACTGGTGCGTGGTCAAACTTTAAAAGCTCTTTTATAGATGAGTTCAAGGTCGGATAAAAAGTAGCCGTTGGATGGTTAAACGATGATTTCCAATTTTTTATGGTCTATAGAGATATGTATGGGACAGCTTGTCGCTCCATTTTCAGCGTTTGACCACCTCCCATAATTTACGAACTTTGTAAACCCTGTTGTATGTATATCTTCAAGATCGGAAAAAATTTAATCGGTGGGTAATCATAATGATCTGCGATTCGCTGTAACAAAAAGGGCTGCAGCAACAGGTTGTGATATTTTCGCTGTTTGATCTCATTCCGAAGTTTTTGAAGTTTCTTATTAGATGTAATTCCAATTTTTTTTTTTCATTTTTTTGTGACTATTGTGTTTTCAACAAAATTATTTAGCATGAAACATGGTCAGACGATGATCAATCCTGTATGACGAAGAAAATTTTCTATATTTCAATTTTTAGTATTTTTGCCACTGAAGGTGGTAAATAGAAATTACTGATGATCGATAGTGGGCAATAATTTCCGTCATTTTTGTGGATTTTCGATCACTTCGTGATGCTAACTTCGCGAACCTACACTACTAGGCTCAAAAATCAATAAAACGTTAACCGATTTGCATGATTCTCGTTCAAAAACACTAATTTAATTCAAATTCACTAATTCGTTCACTGTTACCCTGTTAATAGGACATGTAGGTATAATTGTTCGCTCATGACAAATAGTGGAGCACAGTTCAAACTAATTAGTTAACAATTGTATTATACACATATACATATATCAATGATTTATTATTGTGGTGTGGTGACATAGTTGGACGTGTAAACTGCCATCATTTTGATTCCTAGAAATTTTAAACAGTTTTTGGATGTGGTTTCTAAAGATTTTATGCTGTTTCTATAACATCTCTCACCGCCGATAGAATTAAATGTATGCTTCTATTTTATTTAATAAGAATACGCTCTTGACAAGAAGATTGTCATTTATTTTATACCAAATTCTTGAGCAATAAACTATAAAATTATTATTTATGCCATAGACTTACAGACTGTATAATAAGTATTTACTTAAAGATAACAATGTCGTCACTAATTACATGTAACTACATTAAAATAATAATAAAAAACAAATTAACACATTTACTTATTAAGTAATGTCTGCCCACCTTGAAAATACTGTAATTAATTCGCACGAGACTTGAAACCAAACATTACGCAAGGAAGAAAAAACAATGTAATTATGCTCTTAAATTAAAATAAACAAATGAAAATAGAATAATGGAGAGATAAATAAACTTGCAATATAAAAGCATTACTTACTTATTTAGAATAAGAACTGTACATTACCAATTTTGTAAGAACAGTTATATAGCTTTAACTGAAGACATAAAATACAGTTATTACTTCACCATGGAACGCATTCAAGCATTTTGAATGAGTTGTAAAAGCGGATGAATGAATGGTAAAAGCCTGATAGTGTTACGAGTTCAGACTTGTTTGAGATAAGCGGCAAGATGTTTATAAAACAAATTACTCCTTACGGTAACAATCTCTGGGATATGCACGAAGGATATTATTAATTTAGTTTTTTTTTGTGTTTCGCATTGCGATGAACTTTCAATTACGAAGATAATACGAGACTTGTATAATAATAGAATGAATGGATTCTACAACGGGAAATCGAAAAAAATGATAGATGCCGAGATGTATCGTGTTTCACTATTTCATACTCATTTATCGATAAACTTGAGGATAAACCTCGTAATGAAGAAAAAGAATGTTTTACATGTGACTTCCACACACATGTAAAATACGTATTGTAAACTAATTTGCATATAATTAGATTTTAACATAGAACGAGTAGTCTCAGCGTAGCAGGTGTGAAAATCACTACGTTTACACTTTACAAATCTAACAAGTACGACTCAATAAATATGAAAACGTGAATCGTAAAATTTGTAAACAATTTGGGAGAGAATTAAGAGAGGAATATAAGAATAGCAGGTAAATTGCGTCACAATATTTGTAAGATACTCACCAAATACGACGATCTCCGCTTGTTCTGTTAGTAACAAATACACACTGAACCACCGATTGCAGAATTATCAGATTTTGATTTTATAAATGTTCTCTTAACGAAAGAAAATACGCGGAGTAAAAATACGATGTCAAACACAAATCACCATCTTCTTTCACGCATTGCTGCCAACTGCGGGCGACTATGCTTCAAGCAGTGCAAGTAATCGTTTTGTAGAATGCATAAATGACGTTTAGCATACCACGTGACGGCAACTTCGGTGACGTCCAAAATAGTTTTACGAGGGAAATACAAAATTAAATGCATGGTTTTCCGGAAGGAAGTGAAACGATAACATCAATTGGATCGATTCCATATCTACATATTTTATTGTATTTTTAAATGTATGCTCTCAGCATCTAATTTCATACTCGACGAAAGTTTACGTCTTCAACTTCGAATTGAAAACAATCAAATTTTCCAATGTCATATTTTAATGTCAAACTATGATCAACACATTTAAGTAAGAAGGGGGCAATTATACTTGTTTTTTTTTTATTTATATGATTTACAACCGTTAAAAGTTGGTTGTTGGTAATAGTGATTATTGTTTCTTTATATACAAGTCGATCCTAAAAATCACCATCATACTTTGAAGAATAAATATTAAATGAGTAAAAAAGAAAGATATTTTTTAATGTTTTTAATGTTGGAAGTGCGTACTGTATTTATGGAAATGTGTATGCATAGCTACGGTAATATGTCAATATGAACTTTATTATTACTTGACTATTTTTTCCAAAATGTCAGAGAAAATTGAACGAGCTGAGAGACCTCCATTGGTATTACTATAAATATCTATTAAATATCATTTTTTTACGTAAAATGCGGTAAAATGGCACAATGAAAGATTATTTACTTGTATATATTTGGTTGCCTATACTACACGCAGATTAATTAATAACAATAATGTTCCAAATATATTTAATAAAAAGTGGCCTTATTTTTAAAGATAATAAAAAAAGTTATTTGAGAAAATTGTTTACAAGTTAATTTTAGTCTCGTATGCGAAACTTGAAATATTTATCCAAAATAATTAAAAAGTACACTTTTTTTCTAAATTTTACTTTGTGGGTTACAAAACGCTATATATTCATTACGTTATAACTTTTAGGAATTCATATAAACTTATTTAATCAATAAAGTAGAGCTTTGCTTTTTTTTAATACCTAGAAAGAAACTGCAATTTTCAATTATTAAATATGATATATGGGCATAAAATGAAATTGTAAGCGACTTTTTTTGTTATCTTTAAAAATAATCTTATTTTTTGTCGATTTGTGATAAATTTTTCAAAATTGCTGCTATATTGGTGGTCACGTGACAAATGTCAAAATCGATTTTTAAGTTTTCCGATATGGAGACGACGAGAAATATATCGATAAGAAAATAAATAACACCTATTTATTATTATATTACGCGCAAAAACCAAAATGTTGTAATGTTTTGTAGAAGTTTTTCCCAAAAAAATATAATAATATTTTTAAAATTAATATACAGTATGTTTCAGAAAACACCGAACAGTATCACGCCTTACGTCCTATCATATTATGCGCATGACGAGGGAACCTGCAAAATTAGGCGCATAAAGGTGGTAGTGGAGGTGTGTGTTGGTGTGTGCATATAAAAATCACTATTCGTATTTTGAATGGTCTTCGCTACAAAAATGTGATAGAGATGATGACAGTTTTGTAGTATATAGTAATAAAATTTAAATAAACACATTTTTCTTCAGAATTATCTATTTTTTACAGTAGTAATTAATGTGCTAAAGGATAATTGGTAATACAGAATAATTTGATCAGAAATACCAGATAAATAATATAGATGACACTGCAGGTCTAATTTATCAAGGCCATTCGAAAGGTTAATTGATTTCTGAGTATTATACCGATGTTTGTTGTTGTGATTCTACGTAAAGTGATTACTTAGGTAAATTGCCCTATAGAAGATTTATTCATTAATCGAACATCTTGTGTAGAAAATGATAAGCTAAAATCACTAAATTTAATTTTAATTTCTTATTTACATAAAATTTAGAGGTTATGCCAGTAATGTCAAACTTTTAATCTGTCAAAAAAAAATGAGTGTATTTTCAAAACTGCGCGATTTTCTGTATCGCCATCGCAACAAGTTTCTTGTTAGTGGTATAATAATTACTGGTACAATATTGCTGAGCAAATATGCCCAACAAAGACTACGAGAATGGCAGGAGCGTGAAAGCGAAAGAAATTCTGGAAAGGACTCGAAAAGAACAGCATTATGAAAGTATAGAAAGAACTTGTAATGAGACCATTTTGAACATATCTATCTCCTTGAAGAAGCTATAGCAAAACATGTAAATACTGAAGATATCGTTTCAGAATTACGAACAAATCCAGAAAATAAAGTTGACTTATGGAATGATTTAAAGGTATCTAAAGTTTAACTTTGGTACAAATATGTAAAACATTGAATTATTGTAGGTTTTAGTGTTTACAAGAGCAGGTTGTCTTATATATCTACAAGTCATGCTTGTTATTATCTTAAGGATACAGTTAACTATAGTTGGGGCTATTTATTTAAAGACTCTTCTTCAATAAGTACAGACTTACAGAAGAAATATCTATCTTTGTGTAACACTTTATTGGAAGCTGGGGCAACTAGATTACAAATTATTGTAAAACGGGAGGTAAGATATCAAAGTAACGTTGGATTGTTTATTTCATATGGATACTATGTGATTTTAAGTTTATGAAGTTATTAAATCCTATTAAATTAGGAAAACAATTGAAACTTAAGGATTTAGACAGTATATTTTGGGCATTCCAAACTGCATTAGCAACTAATGCTGACAATCCTATTGAGCACTTTAAAGACTATGTTATCACTGATGATATGGAAAATGGCAATGAATTGTTCGAAATATGGTAAAAAATGATTATCATTTATAAAATTTATATTACGTTTAATTTATTTTTTAGATAAATGATACTGTTGATCTGCTTTCGAAAGCGAAGAAGTAAAAACACTCGCAAATCATTGTTTAAATCGTAGTTTTGTACTTTTAAGTGATAATATATCAGAGTACTATACACCTAGCGAAAAGATAAAAGAAATTAAGGATGATGGTGATTTTATACACCCAACTAATATTGAAATACCGATGGCAAAGCTAATTCCAATAATTAATGGTTTAATTTCTAAAGACAAGCTACCTGATCAATTAATTCAGCATTTGATATTGAATGCTAAAGTTAAAACATTAGGTGCCAACATCACGAATGTTTTAGTCATGTAAAATAATAAGTTTTATTCTGATATTATAATAGGTTTTGTTTTTATTTCGGGTTTTTTAGCATGTACTTTCAACTATTATGTACCTTACAAGATGGTTTATGTATGAATTTTCATTTTCATATATTTATATTATAGTTTTATTTTTATAAATGACTACATACTGTGATTATGGTATCATTAATTATACAAATATAGATTAAAATTCATTCAGCTATTATATACTAATAAAGTTTTGTTGTATAAATGAAGTTTGTGGAATAATCTAGAATTGCGAATTATAAATAAACCAAATAGAAATTCGCCTTTGCAATGAATATAAGCGACGACATCGCAATCAACGTTACAGGCGTAAGAAAGTAGATCAACTTGAGTATACGTATATACAAACAATTAAGTAAAAATTTTGAACAGGAGAATATTTCCCATTATTATTACTTAACGTAAACATTAAGAGCGGTTATTTCGAAACTTATTTTAGTTTAAGTTAATTAAAACTACCAACGAATACTATTTAATTTTTTTTATCTATAGAGTCGGCAAAGACGAGCAAGTTTCAGTGCTGTGCGGAGAGCAACTTATAGGGATGAAATGCCTGGCACAGAAACTCGAGCGTCCGTATCAAAGCACACTTGTTCAATATTATTCCACTGTTCGTTGTGAGTGCTTATCAGTACACACAAACTGGAACACGTCTTAACGAGTATGCCGAATTTAGAATACGACGGTGATAGAATTAAATGCGTGAGGTGCGACAACTACTTGACGTGCACCAACAGGTGGAAGTGTGAACGCCACCTAAAAAGTATAAAACACTATTGTGCAATCCGTGACAAACGATACAGCGAACAATTAACATTTGATATAAGTGTTTGTTTTATTCTATGTAATCTACCGTTCACTTTAGTAGACCACGAAGCATTTCTTTCCTTATGGAGCAAGTATTCAGATTATACATTACCAAGCTGAACATCGACAAGAAACGTTATGCTCGTGACTACGCTGAAAGAAGAATTAAAGCAGAGTTGATAGATAAAAACATTTTTTTATCTCTCAACTCTACAATTTCAAATAACACATTAGCACAATTGCTTATGTGTTATTTGAAAGATTTTTTCATACTATGACAAATTTATGACGGTGCGTCGAATGATCCATTAAGTTGTTACAGGATTACTTTAAATTTGTAAGTATGCATAGTGGCTCACGGATTATTTAATTCAGTGTCTATTTTAAAATACAAGTCCCATTAATTAAAAAAATAAAAAGAATATCGATAAAATTTTGATGCAAGTTTGTAAACGCATGTTCAGCGAACCTAATACGTCTAACGAAATTCACAAATATACACTGCCACGTTTCGCACAACGGGATTATGTAACAAAAACGCAACTCACAGCTTATTTGATGCAGATGCAACTTTTGCGTGTTCAGTTGTCAAATTGTTGCGCTGTGGATGGTGGTTTTATCTCGGCCGTTAGGGTTGCAATTACAATTAACAGAAATAACAAGTAATTAAATTTGAGCTAATACATGACTTAAATTAAAAAAGATGGGTCACCGTACAACTGTAAAACAGCGAGAACTGGTCTTATATCATTATAAATTGGGGCAATCGTACCGAAAAATTGCTCAGATGGTCAATATGAGTGGGTCTACAATGCAGCATATTATTGAACATTTTGTAGGTGAGAATCGGGTGAAAGATAAGTGAACAAGTGCATCAAATAAAATTTTCAGTCCATCTGACGAGCGATACATTGCCCGGAAAATCAAAGCAAACCCGAAGTTATCGGCTCCAAAACTAGCTATTGAAGCTCAACATGAATGAGGAAAGTCATGCAGTGCTGAAACCGTCCGTCGTGTACTTCGCGAATATGACTTTAATGGCCGGCTATCTCGTAAAAAGCCGTTCTTAAGTAAAAAAACATCAGCAAAGCCGTCGTACCTTTGCTAAGGGGCATGTTAGCAAGGACGCGGTCTTTTGGAACACAGTAATTTTCGCAGACGAGTCCAAGTTGAACATTTCTGGGTCCGATGGCATGCCCTGCTTGTGGCGGAAACCCAACACCGAATTAAAGAAGGAGAACCTCAAAGCTACAGTGAAGCATGGCAGAGGAAGTGTGATGCTTTAGGCCTGTATGAATGCATCTGGTGTTGGAAATTTAGAATTTATTGAGGGAATACTGGGCAAAAATATGTACCTTAATATACTCAAAAAGAATTTGTTGCAAAGTGCGGAAAAAAAATTGGTTTAAGTTAAGATTTTAAGTTTTATCAAGACAACGATCCAAATGATTCAAAGCACAAGTCGGCAATTGTGCCGTCCTGGCTCATATGGAACTGTCCCCACTTGTTAATACCACCGGCCCAGTCTTCTGACATGAACGTAATTGAAAAGCTTTGGGCTATATTGGACAAAATATCCGTAAACACAAAATTTTCAGTCGCGATAAGTTGAAGAAGGCGCTACTGGAACTGTATCAAATAAGCTGTGTAATGTTTATATTGTTAAACAGCACTTGTGTAAAATAAAAGAAGTTTCTCAGTTAAACTAGATATATTATCGGTAAATGGTGTGTTTTTGTGTTGATATTCTTTTTATTTTTAAAATTGTTGGGACATATTTGAAAGTAGGCACTGGACCAATTAAGCTGTGATCCACTGTATAACATTACCTACTCGATGTAGAACGGTCGTTTTCCGTACTGCACTGAAACTTGTCCCTCTTTGCCGACTCTATATGAAATAATTTAATAAATTATACTTTCTTCTTTAAAATATCAGACTATAAATAGTCCTATAAGATGTTATATTAAATAAATCGGTAGATACGCATTTTATACGTAATAAACTGTCATCTAATAAATTAACTATTATAATAGGAATCATGCAAGAAATATTGCACTTGAAACACTTGCGTAATACAACCATATATGTATATACAACATGCTTTAAAAAAACGCTAAGGTAAATAAGAAAAATAATTTTTATTTACTGTCATCATACAATGGTAAGTAAGAAATATAAAAATCATTTGACGAACTCCATTCCTTTGGTAATATTTTATTCATTTTATATAAATGTTTTAATACTTCAACCATCATTAATTTTGAAATATCTACATTAGAAACTGTTATATCGTTAAACCAATGCTCATCAATATTATTTGTGCCTGAGTGAAATTTAAACAAGATTTTAGCTACAAACAGATCACTAAAATCTTCCAACGATTGTTTATAATAATATTTAATTTCTTCTCAATTACCCATAATAAAAGATAGTCGATTTGATTTTTATTAATTTGACAACGTAAAATAATTCTAGCGGAAGTTAACAAAGAATCTTTTAAAATATTCTTTATCGTTAAAATCGTGTCATCCAAGGCCGAAGATTTCAATATTTTTGAATCGCCAGAAATTTGTACAGTATTAAACCAAACCTTAAAAGAAATATCGTTCAAAATTATACCTATCCATGCTAAACAACGTTTACAAACTAAATTTGGAGTAGATTTGAGACAACCTTTTAATAACTTCGAATTTAAATGACAATAACAAATCGAATAAAAGAAATCATTTTCTTGAGGATCCAACATATTATTGTTTACGTTTCCATCTTGATTATCATGATTATGACAGAACCAATCGCTAGGCTCAGAGTGTTCAGATGGTAATGGTAATATTCGTTTAAAAGTATTTTCGCTAAATATTTGTAGGCAATTACCGCATTGAATTTTCAAAGTCGAGTTATTACCGAAATAAAATGTTGATACGATGCTATCGTTACAGTTTTCTAGTTGCAAAATTTCAGATTTGAAGCTACCAAATCCATCGTTTGTAGTTGAAAATCGGAAAGATATAAATGTATCAGTAATTTGCACGTTGTTTAAACTATTATAAACAATGTTAAGTTTCTTGCAAGGAACTTTAAAAACTATATCTTCGGTAATATAAATGCTATCGCTGGATAAAGATATTTGAGGTGATTTTAGTTGTCGTTTTAAGTTTACCAGTACGTTAACCGATTGTAATCTTGGCCTAATTTCTATTAAAAAATCATTATGAAAATTCTCTACTTCTACATCTGACATTGTCAAATTTATTTAAAAAGAAAAATTCAATTATACTTTTAAGCAAGATTTCTTTAATATATCTTTCTCTTCAAGTACTTTGAATAACTTATCGGTTTCTCTAACGACAAAAGGAATGGTAACTTTTTTGTAATAATCAGCAACTAATTCAATGTTACTGATTACGTTAGATAATAAATGAGCACGTTCTGCAAGTATTCCAGGAGCTTCATGTTTTAAGTAGGTGAAATGGACGTGCAGATGGTAGAATGATGGCTGGTAATGAAGATATATTAGCAGTTGTGACTTAGCTATACCATATTTCTCTTCAATAGTTTTCTGCAAGACAAAACACAAATATGAGACAATAAGCTCCAAAACATGATCAGCAGAAATTATTAACAATTCTAGAAGAAAGTTCAGTACATTTTCTTTATATTTCATCTACGCTGTATTGCTGTGATACTGTCGACTTAAGGTATACTAGTTATAGATGCATTCTTCCATAGAAGAACCAACTCGAGACGTATCAATTTGCGTAAATCTAATTTCTCTGCGTTTTAGATTTGATGCTAGAGCTCATTAGCAAGAGCGCTGCAACCTCAAAATTTCTGATATAATAGAATATAAATACGAGGTTCAACTGAAAGTGATTTAAATATCATTTAAAATCTAAAACAAATATAATATATAGGCCAATTCATTTAAAAAGACATACAATTCTGCATAATTGAGGCATTTTACAAACATTTTCTAGAAATGTGTTGTTTAAATAGAAATAACTTTTATTTGAAACTCTTCTCTCTAAACTGTAAAATAAACAAGGTAATTAAAAGAACAAAATTTTTAAAACAGAACTAAAATAAGTGGATGGAAAATATGATGCAACTAATAGAAAACGCCCACAAAAATAATACCCTATATCACCACATAAAAAGATAAAGAAAGAAGAAAAATAGAATGGCAAACATAGGAGAACAAGAGTTGGTAAAGTATTTTAATATAGCGGAAGCAGAGAAAGAAACAGCGGAAGAATACGATGAAGATAACGATTAAGAAATAGAGATGAAGAAATCATTAGTCAAAGAGTGCTATGAAAAAGAGGAAGCAATGATATTATCAACAAATTAGGACAGAATGTATAATCTAAAGCTGCGTACTCACTTGAGCAAATTTACGCGCACGAACGCTGTGCACACACAGATCCTTTGATAAAGGTGATATTGGGTGTTCGTGCGCGTAAATTTGCTCAAGTCAGTACGCAGCTTAATATTAGAAATTTGGACAACAAAAGAGATAATTGTTGAAGAATGAAATATAGGTCTAGTAGTTCCAATTATGAAGAAAGGTAACCCAACTAGAATTCAATTATTAAATACAGTGCATAAAATTATAACATCATAGAAGATAAAACTATATATACGATTGGTGAGAATGGCCTATTAAAAGTATTATAGAAGCAGAGCGGAATTTTAAAACATAATTTTGCAGTTGGATATGGTTGAATATGAAGTATTACGTAAAAATGTTTCTACTTTTAGCAGATTGAATTTATTTATAAGCAACTAAGTTTTTAAACACCCTGTATAATGTTACAGAGAAGAATTTCAAATGCCGTATAACTACACATCAGCTGTGCCTATGCAAAATTTCATTCGTCTCTTTCACTCCTACGTGAAGTTATATCATCATAAAAAATACGATCAGCATCTGTCATTTTTTCTTTAATTGTCGAATAACTCAGAAGGAATGATATTTAGGTATAGGGTATGATACATGGAATATGTGTCAAATTTATCATAGAAGCCGAATTTGTCATTTATTTTATAGCATGCTCTTTAAAAAATCGAAGTTGATGCCTACTTCCGGTTAATCGGAAGTGATATTTATTCAAAAACAATTTCATAGTTCATATTCAACCATATCCAACTGCAAAATTTTGTTTTAAAATTCCGTTCCGTTTCTATAATACTTTTAATAGGCCATTCTCACCAATCACCTTGTATGTGTAGTTTTATCTTCTATGATGTTATAATAGGAGGGAAAAAGAATCAGTACTAAGAAAGATCACAAACGCAACTACTACTATGACAAAATCACAAGTTGATCACAAGACAAATCGAACATAAGATGAGAGGATCAGATGATGATTTGGAAAATATGAGAATCAAAGATTACAGGATCAAAATAAGAGATACAGCAAATTGGAGGAACATACTAGTTGAGGAAAAAATACAAAAAATCTTGAGAAAAGAATATTGGGAAATGAGAGAGAGAGAGTAATCACAACTAATTATCCAAAATGTAATATGTATACACATGTTCAAATGCTGTAATGAAATCTGAAAATTGGAAACAAATAAATTTGAACTGGTTATAACTAGAAATTGGCTATAAATAAATACTCATTAAAAATTTCCGAAAATAAACTTATGATCATACTTACACAGCCTTTATTAAAGATATTTTTGGCAATGAATATGCTCTCTCGTAAATCTCTTAACGATTTAATATGTCTATCATTAACAATCGCTAACAAATATAATGTATCAAGTGTAGTCCCATTCCATTTAAGATCAGGTAAAAGTAAAAATCCGTTTACTGGATCAGGATCCTCGAAAACTATCCGATCAGCTTCACACTTATGTTCTAAGATATTGTAGACCCACTATTAACAAATAAATTAAGTTTTCCTAAAAAATTAAGTTGCAAATTTACGCACCTGCAAATCAAATTGTTCTTTGATGATAAACGGTAATACAGCTGATTCATAAATATCAGGTGTCTCATCAACAATATACGGATTCTGTATTGAATATTTCTCAATATGCTTCTCAGTAGCCGGATGAATAATTGTGGTTTAATTGCTAAAATATGGTATGCATATTATGTATGGAAATAACCACAAAAAAAATGAAATACTTACAATTTAATTGCGAAACTGGGTAGTATTCATAATTGCCATAAATATCGTTATGAAATACTTTCTTTAAATGGCTACTGGTAGAAAAATATTCACTATTACATTTCAAATTTTCTTCTTCAAACGCAGATTTTTCTAATATAACTAAACCAGCGCCATCTGCGTCGGAAAACGTGCCTTGTAAACAAACGATTTTACTTCTTGTATTATTATTTAAAATCTTTTCCAATTTAAAGGACGACAAATCTTCGATGTTTGAATGAACATCGGCTTGCTTCTCTTTAACAGCGTCGTCTAATTTTCGCTTTTTGACGGGATGATTTTCATTTAAATTATTACCCTCTACTTTTATATCCGCCATTTTAATGTGAAACAATCTGCGGAAGATGATTTTATTTATGAGAACACAAGTTTATAACTATATTTTATTATTGACAAGAAATAGTTTATTATAGTTTAAAAACATTAAAATAATATAAAAGAAAATATGCAAATAAATAAAATTTCAAGTTCAAGGTTAACTGCATGACATGACCAGTGTAGGAAACTTAAGAGAAGAAACAAGCGAGTTATTTCTTGAAAACCTTATTTTGTAATGTATTTCTTGTATAAAAACTAATGTTTTATTAGGTTATGTACATCTGATTTTCGATTTCGTAATTTATCTTCTTAATAATATAATAATTGATTGTGTTTTCCTAGTATAGGGATTTATATTATTATATAGTTTATTGTAATGGGTAAAACTATCTCGACCCATAGCTAATTTCACATAATACGGTTTAAATTTCAAAACTTAACCTCCACCAAAAGTTGTTTTTACGGTGTTTTAAAAGTGTTAATTTATTACAATCTATTGACTAGTGTAACAATGAGGACTCTACTCGAATTTCAAGCACCGACAGATGGTGAAGTAACGTTATGCAGAAGTTGATGGGCGTATACATTCAATGAATTATGAATATGCAAACGTTAACGTTTTTACAAATACTGTAAGCTGGATTAAGTTCTATAAGCAGTGGGCTTAGCTTATATAATATGCAATGATTTACAGGTGGAAAACCATCCTCAAATTTATATTATGAAGGATTCGTTATATCCCATTAAATTGGGAGATGATCTTGAAAGAATTATTTCTTTCTGTTGAGGTACCTTTTCTAAAACAGCTTGTGCAGATCTATTATGAACAAGGATATGTTGAGATGCTACACTTAGCTGCTAGTCGTCATAAGTTTATATTGTCGAATTTGGCAAAGGTTATACTCAAAACAGTAAATAGTATTGATCGTGTAAGGACCATGTTTAACCCAACATTTAAACAGAGTAGAATGAAAATCATTTCTGATATATCGTCGAATAGAAATTGGATGCATTCACCTTTGAGGTGTATTGCATGGCATCCTGATTCTACAAAAATTGCTGTTGGTACATGTGATGATACATAAAAATATATTTAAAAAATGCGACATTAACACCTATACTTAAATGTAAACAACAAAAAAATATTACAGCGATTGAATGGAGACCTATGTCTGACTCGGAAATTGCAGTAGCATGTGAACAATGCATTGTTATTTGTACGTGGATCCACATTCAGTTGTAAGATTTTTATTGCATACCAATTTATTTAAAAACATTTTAATTCATTGTAATACAGGTTACAAGGCCTTCTGTAAGTAATGCGATTATATTACAAGCAATCATCAGCCAATAGTCAGTATAGCTTGGAGTCCATATGGCGATACATTGGCTTCAGTAAGCGGCTCAAGATTCAACTGTGCTTGTATGGGATGTAGAATTCAATAGAACGAGTGCTTTGAAGAGGCCTGGATGTTCAGGAAACAGTTTGTTAAAGTGGTCACCTAATGCAAAGAAATTATTTTGTGCTACTACTACACTAGTCTTTAGGTAATATATTTGAATATTTACGATTTTTAACAAAGAGCATAATACTCCTTCATTCAATTTATCATTTCTATACAGGATGATTGGTGAGAATGGCCTATTAAAAGTATTATACAAATGGAAGGAATTTTAAAACAAAATTTTACAGTTGAATATGAACTATCACGTGAAAACATTTTTGAATAAATATCACTTTAACCGGAAGTGGGCATCAACTTCGATTTTTTAAATAGCATTAAATAAACTACAAATTCAGCTTCTATGATAAATTTTACATATATTTCATGTATCATACAATTGCTTCTGAGTTATTCGAAATTAAAGAAAAAAAAGTGACAGATACCGATCTTACTTTATAGTGATATTACGTCACGTAGGAGTAAAAAAGACGAATGAAATTTTGCATTCGCACAGCTGATATTGACAGATATTAACAGAAATGTAATTTTTTGATATTCAAAAATGTTGTTTTTTGAGATATTTCACCATAAAAAATAATCAAAGATAAAATAAACTCTTGTGCATACTTAATATATGTATATTAATAATAAATCCTAATTCGATAGGGTATGGGAATGTCAAACTTGGAAAGCGAAAGATGGAATGTACTAACCGATAGGGTACAAACAGCTAGTTGGTCGCCTTGTGGATCAACTTTACTATTTGCTACAACTCTCAAGAAACGATTATCTATGCTCTTTCATTCATTAAATCGGATTTTATATTTGCCCACATGACTCTTCATTCTCCAAATGCAGCCATACCCTTACGATGTTTCAAAAGTTGATATCGATGGAATAATTGTCGGTGGCATAATTCAAAATATGGATTGGGACCCCACAGGTAATCACCTTGCCGTAATATTTAGTGAAACCAACTACGTCGCTGTGTTTACTGTAACATTGGATCCTGTATTACAGTTAAATCCCAGGTAATGTTTTATATGATCTTTTGAAATATATACTCCTTTTAAATATTTCAATAGTTTTTTAGTTGCTGGAACACCTGATGAATATCCTTGCTTAATCGCTTTTCAGAAGAATTTTCATGAAGGTGCTTGTTTAGCAATTGGTTGGTCAAGTGGGAGATTGCAGTATTTTCCGATTATATATTCGGATTTAGCCAATTCGGATAGGGTTAAGAAAAATGTGTACTATAATTAATAAAACTTTTTTATAACTTTTTAATAAACGAATCAAAAGAAGAAAAAACCAAAAGATTTTTTGTTTGAACAAATATAAATAATTATTATTTAAATAGAATTTCATTTGTAATCAATCATAATAGTTATTAATAGCAGGTAGTGTTTGTAGATGAGTAATAAGATTTACATACACAGGGTGATTGGTGAGAATGGCCTATTAAAAGTATGCGAACGGAACGGAATTTTGAAACAAAATTTTGCACTTGGATAATTGGATATATATAAGATTGAACTTATTTACAAGCAACTAAGTTTTCAAACACCCTGTACACCCTGCAAAATTTTATTCATCTCTTTTACTCCTACATGAAGTTATAT
Organism: Holotrichia oblita; assembly: GCA_023690525.1. Taxonomy (NCBI): domain Eukaryota; kingdom Metazoa; phylum Arthropoda; class Insecta; order Coleoptera; family Scarabaeidae; genus Holotrichia; species Holotrichia oblita. The sequence continues at coordinate 42,655,516 of CM043015.1, read as the reverse complement.
CACCATAAAATACGGTCGGCATCTGTCATTTTTTTCTTTAATTGTCGAATAACTCCCGGAAGGAATGATATTTAAGTATAGGGTATGATACATGAAATATGTGTTAAATTTGTCATAGAAGCTGAATTTGTAATTTATTTTATAGCAGGCTATTTAAAAATCGAAGTTGATGCCCACTTCCGGTTAACCGGGATCAATTCAAAAATATTTTCAGGTGATAGTTCATATTCAACTGCAAAATTTTGGTTTAAAATTCCGTTCAGTTTGTATAATACTTTTAATAGGCCATTCTCACCAATCATCCTGTATAACCAGATATTGGTACATGATTCCTTTTAAGGAGTCGTTACAATGAGCTGAAAACCAGGTTACACTAACTCAAAATTAACTCTAAAGCAGGTGAGAACTAGCTAAAATCTAGGTCAACACCAAGAGAACAGCATGGTACAGGACGATTAGAGCCATGGGACAAAACCCCTGGGAGTTCTCATTGCACCCCAAATAGTTCTTGATCAAATTTAAAAAAGTTCCGTAAAAATAAACATATATAAAACAGTACTTGAAATTGCAGGGTGTCAAGTTCACAAAACGTAGGACGAAAAATCGCTAACTAATTGTCTGAGCTCTTCAAACTTTCGAAAATTTCGAAATTTACGATTTTCCAAATTTTTGCAGCGCTGAAAAACTGTGAGAATTTCCGAGATATTAATCGGAGAGTTTCCAACCTGAATAATTATCGCTAGAAATCTTGAGGTGCTACCCAGAACAAAAAAAAACTAATCAAAATTTCGAAATTTATATTTTCCCTTAATTTTTTTGAGGTATGAAAAATCACGAGAACTTTTAAAATATCGTGAGCCTTCCGCGCCTTAACAACTATCGCTAGAATTCTTGAGGTGCTACCGGGAACTTCAACAAAAAAATCAAAATGCCGAAATTTTTCGTTTTGCTTTAATTCTTTGTCGGTCAGATATGTTGATTACACGTGTTAATTAGAGGTAAGCAGAGTGCCGAAAAAAGTACTTCCGGTCTGATGACGTGCCGTAATATACAGAGTATCCCAAAATCACGTGTACAGGTGTCACAATTACAGTTTACAATTCAATTCATTATTATATCAATAATCAAATACATAGTTTTTGCGATTTTTCGTACCTCAAAAAAATTAAAGCAAAACGAAAAATTTCGGAATTTTAATTTTTTGTTGGAGTGCTGGATAGCACCTCAGGAGTTCTAACGATAATTTGTAATGTTCGAAGAACTCGGACAATTAGTTTAAATGTTATCGCGATTTTTCGTGCTACGTTTTGTGAACTTGGCATCCCACATTTTCAACTACTGTTTTCTATGTTTATTTTTTACTGAACTTTTTTAAATTTGATCAAGAACTCAGAATTCCTTGGAGTGCAATGAGAACTCCAATCAAAAAAGTGTTTTTTTTTTCAAAAATGAGGTGCCAAGTTCACATACATGAATATAGAACGTCTGGTAATAATTCTAATACATATTTGCAACCTGTGGATTGCATTCTGGTCTACTAGGAATGGGACGGACTTCAACTGTAAGCATACATGCGCATGATTCGTCCCCCTCACCTCGCAGTAGTACGGATATGAGGGCTTCGTTGAATTGATTGAAATCATTGAAATTGAAATGACCGATGTGGCGATAGCATTTTCTAGTAGTTAGACAAGGGTAAAGAACAGTGGTGGATACTTGCTGTTAGACAGCGATAGCATACAACACACAATTGTTAAGCAGAATAGCATGCGTATATCTTGACTTTGTTAACTCATATAAATCATATTTTTATCCTTCTTTCACTCATATAAAAAGGCTCATCACATTAAAAGTTAGCTCTTGGTATATTATTCTATATATTGTCTATATTTATAGTGTAAAAAGAAATATAAATGTGTATTATATAGTACAAAGAAATGCCAGCTAGAGTACAGAACTAGCAGAGTAGGACAAATAATCATAATATCAATTAATTGAGTCATATTTGTGGAATGAATAATAATAGTAATTATATACCAAGGGAGAGAAGACATTTTTCTCAGCCGAGTAGCATTATTTCCCGAGACGCGAAGCGTCGAGGGGGAAATAATAACTAGAACTGAGAAAATCTTGTCTGCCGTGGTTTATATACTATTTTTTCCACTACTAGCATATTTAACCGCTTTCTCAATAATAATGTAATATAATAAGCCGTTCCGATAAATGTTTAATTTAAGATATCCATAGAAAACATGCTAGTCTGTAAAAACAAATGAATAAACATTTAATGTCAAATTGAGATTTTATTCATGTCTTGTCACAATACCAAAGAAATGTCAGACAGTAGTTGTACTCCTGCAGAAATCCGCAAGGAAGCAAATAAAATAGAGTATGAAAAATACCTGTACACTGGCTTGCAATAAAATCTCGTACACCTTAATGTCAAGCAAGCTAATTTTTGAAGATTATTTTTCAATGTAAGCTGACTTTAGATTTGACGGATGTGACACTATGCATAGAGGTTGTGGTGATTGGTGACTTATAAAGATAGTGTACTTTTGGAAATGAAACGTCAAATTAGAAATGTCACAAAAAGTGAAATCAATATAGGTAAAACTAGGTGTACGAGATTTTATTGCAAGCCAGTACGTCAGGAATTAACATAACCTGCCATAATTGCGCTATTAATTATTATTTTAATAAGTAGTGTTTATCAAATTACGTATTTCCTACTTTGTTTATTTATGTTAAATGTTAACCTAACCTTTTTCTTGAATTGCGGATTTCATTCGTGCATCTATACGACATCTATGGTTTTATATTCAAATTATTTCTATTCTATACATTTTTATTGAATAAATCATAATTTTATTATTGTCAATTGTTTTTATTATTTACTAGTAGGAGATAATTTTTATTATTGACTACTAGGAGAGAAATTCATCTTCTCGGCCCGAAAACATACCAAATAATGACGTTTTCTAACGCTAGTAGTGGAAAATAGCAACATTAATTATTTCAAAATTTCATAATTTGAGCACGTTTTCGTGAAAGACCAGGGCTGCCAATTTTTTATACATTATTAAAGATAAAAATAGAGAAGTAAGTACTCTGAAACAGAGGACGGGAGTATCAATAATAAATTAAAAATTTTATCGGACAAAAAATGCCAGCTCTATTTTGCGAATTATTGCAAAAAAATTTCAGCAAATATACGAATCTAGGAAATTTGGTATAATTGTAGTTTTAAGTTGGTAGTACTAAATAATTTAAATATTATCAATTCCTTTAAAGTGATTCGATGTCGTGAATGTCAACAAATACTGAGAACAGTAAAAAAAAGGTCACATTGCAATAATCTTGATTTAATATATTAAAAATGTTTAAATCATTGTGGATATTTATCCAGTATTGGTACATGAGGTATTTACTAGTCACGGAACTGTATATGGTGGAGAAATGGGAGAGAGTAATGATACGTATCCTTTTTACATTGGAAATATAACCTGCAAATAATATTGATTTTTCTTAATCTTTCTTAGATTTTGTGTTCTTTATGATATTCTGCGTAATTTCCTTATTAAATGCGTCGGTTGTCCTACATTCAGTGAGGTGGCTGACCACTAATTTATATTCTAGTCAATATTCATTAACTACATTGATTCCGGAATTTTAAATATAGTTTATTCGGTTATATGTTACAAAAATATATTACAATGTTTATATATAAATATTATTGATGAAGTATGTTATTTACTGTGATGTTTTTTCTGATGTATTAATAATGTGCGGTTATACATGAAATGTTTTTCACATTGTCCACATTTATAATTTTTCTTGGCGCTATGGCTTTCAAGATGTACTTTCAATGTTTTCTTTTCTGGAAATGTTTTATTGCAAATTGTACATTTGTGATTCCTCTCACCTAAAGAAAAATGCATTTAAACAATAAAAATCAGTGCCTTATTAATGTTTCTTTTTTAAATATTCTGTATAAGAATATTCAGTACCTGTATGGCTTTTTATGTGTGATGTTAGATGATGTTTAATTCGATACGATTTAGAACAGATTTGGCAAGAAAATGGGCGTTCCCCTGTATGTATTCTGAGGTGTGCTTTAAGATCACTCAACCTATTTGTTTTACTGCCGCAAACTGTACATTCAAATCTATAATATAAACAAAAATTAAAGATCTAGTTGTGAAAAACATAACGTAAAATACTTTTTTTCGTTAGTATGCGTTGTTAGATGCATGATTAAGGTAGAACGTGATGTAAACTTCTTGTCACATATTTTGCAGTTATATGGTCTCTCTCCTGTATGCCCTCTTGAATGTATTATTAAATTGTGCCTATATATAAACGTTTTACCACAAGTTGAACAAATAAAAGATCTTTCTTTTGTATGTGTTTTCATATGCTCAGTTAAAACATATCCACATGTAAATCTTTTGTTACAAGTATTACACGTGAATTTTTTGATATCAAAATGTCGGTTTAAATGAGGTTTCAACGCTCTAGGATCGGAAAATGATTTTTCACATATATTACAGATATGAGGTTGTTCACCTGTATGAAGCCTAGTGTGAACAGTTAAATTATATTTGTTATAGAAATTTTTGCCACATGTTGAGCATGTGTATTCTGGTTTTAATCTAAAATTTATTATGAAGAGTATATTCTTAAAATAGTACGATAAGACAAACCTATGAGTTTTTTTGTGATCCCGAGTATTGGAAGGATATTCATTAAAACTTATCTGAAATATATCAACAAATCTAATAATAGTTTCTTTTTCTGTTTGCTTACCAAATTTAGAACATGGTTGCTATCGTTTTCCATTTCTGCTTTATTAGTATCTACCATCATATTTAATTCTGAAATTTTCATATTGTTTCCCTGATCATTTCTGGTTTTATTACTCAATAAAGCTTCTTTAAGAATGATTTCATTCTTTTCACATTCTTGAAGAAATTTGGCATAATTACGTAATTGGTTTCTACATCTTAAGCAAATTAATTCAGGCAAACCATCTCCCTCTTCAATCTACAGAAAATTGTTTGGCATGTTTTATTTTAAATAAGTATCCCTGGAATATTGTTAGGTACCTTAATTCTTAAAGTTGTCGAAAATAGTTTCAATAACAAATCGTCGAAAACTCGATACATTTTTCTACTTTCTTTCAAGCATATTCTACAAATTTCATCAAAGTTTAATTCCATACTTAAAATAAGAATTGATAATCAAAACAAGTGTTTGTATGGATTAAATTTGACAAATACCACTACCATTCATTACCCCAACAAATGCATCTTACTGTGGAGAAGGTTATGTTAAATGTTAGTGTGGAGTATTATTTTGGATGGCGCCTTTCTTCAAACATTGATCCAACATTAAAGTAAGATAATAATTATTCCATGGATGTATTATTTATGGGTAGCGCATTCTGTTCCAAATTATTCTGCCAGCAAAGTGAGATAGAGCTAGAATAGGCAAAAGATTCATATATACTGGTTGTAAGATTTGTCATTCGTTTATATCGTCATTTGCAACGTATTATCTGTTTATCTCATATAATATTCATCACATACCACCGGCACCGAACTTAAATATATGGAATTTTTAGCGGAATAAATAGACAATAACTTGTAAAATTTCAATATAAATCTTATGTGCGTAGCTGTAATCTCAGGTGCAACCTCTTACTCTAATACGTTGGGTCAATGCTCTGCATTTGTTTAGTATATTAGACGCTATCCATATAATAATACATCCATGTGTAAAATGTCAGTATTCGTCGTTTGTTTTCTTTCTTCAAACGTATTTAACGAACCGATAATAATTATTCAATTTTCGGATTAGCTGTTTGTCATTGGTGCGTTCCATAATGTTCTGTCAGCACCGTGAAAATCGTTTGATACAATAATACCTATGTTGCTGGTTGCAAAAGCCGAATGTTGTCTTCGTTTATATCGTCATTTACCATTTAACTGAAGCTCCATAAGTTAGCCCCTCACTATAAGCAATTATAATAAATCTTAGTTTTATTCGTTTGTAGGTGTTTGATAGCGAATTTCCAACGTTTGATAGTCAATAGTTCATTAGCAAACAATAAAACAAATTCTGATCGGAAAAACCTATGTGATGTTAGCTCCTCATGTCGTCATTTTGACATCAAATTCAATTTTATTTTAGCAGAATCGTTTGTAGGTGCCTAATACACAATTTCCAAATCTTGATAGTTGATAGTTTATTAATAAATAATAAAACAAATCTAGTAGGATATTATGTCCAAACAAAATTACATCAGAAAAGCGTACTGAAAATTGAAAAATTATATGTATTGGGATGGATGAATCCCTCTTGGTTTACGAAAAGAGATATTCATGATGACCAAATTATGAATTGCTGAACTCCATATACACTTGCTGCCAATAGAAATATCTTAGCGTTTTCCACTGGGAGAACTCGTGTTGCACTGACACTGCACTAGAGTCGCGTCATATGACGTAATCAGTGATTCTACCGTCGCTCAGAGCTAGTGCAATACGTGTGTAGGTATGTCGATAAAACTAGCGTTAGGGCTTTAATGCTTTGTCGAGATGAACTGCTCATCGCAAAAAAAAAATGAAAATCTTTATAAAAGTAAATACTTAGTAATACGTATATGTAAAGGAAAAGTAGATGAAGAATTACGCCAGAAACTATTACGTACAATGATTGTTTAATTATTATTCATTTCTGAAAATGGTCTTTTAGTGGACAAAATATTTTGTATAAAATACGCAACAACGTATTTCATGGATGATGATTGAACAATTGTATTTATCTGTATCTGAGAATATCATAAAGTAGTATTTTTCAAAATTTAATAGTAATTTGCAGAATATTTTCTGCCATAACGATTACCCGATAAAATATTGACTGTATGCATTTATATACCCACTTGCCCATTGTAACTTATCGAAAGTACAATAAACTGAATAACTTGTAATAACTTCAGATTGCACTACAAGTGGCCCCGTCAATTTTGATAGTCCAGTTTTTCGCACTCAAGGTCAAATGGAGTGACAATCACATGTCGTCACTTCTACGTAAAATTAAATTTACCAGTGGAACACGTATGATTTTTGCTTGCAGCGAGTGCTAAGGCCAGTGGAACAGCCAACACCGAGTTAGTGCAATTTTAGAACGCTCTAAATGTCCGAGTGGAAAACGCTATAACATACATAGACCACATAAACGTTTCAGTTAAATGCAGCCAGGCATTGAGGCTGGTGGCCGCCAATTTGAACATTTAATTCGATAGCCGTCTGCTTTCTTTCACTGCTTACCTTATGTAAACAATTTGTAGCTACTATTAACATTTATTTTCTACTTTTACATTTAACAATCAATAAAAAACATTAGCTGCACTGACTTTTATTATGTCCTAATTTTTTCGAAATATCTTGAATAATATTAATTTGAGGTTATATGTGGTTTACTATTTTTCTATTCACAACTTAATGCTCTTTTAGAATTTCATAAAAAAAATACCATATGCTCTTTGAAAAAAAAAAAGAGTTGACCTTGCTGTGACCTTTGTGTCTTTCTTTATAGTGACAATAGTAGCGCCATCGAACGAGCCCCTTCGTATAGTTAAACTTTTGTCTAATAGTTTTGTTCATAACACTAATTTTTTCGAGGATATTACAGTGTTACACTTTAAATGGACCATCCTGTATAAAAGCAAAAGCGTCAATACACCGTTTTATTATTTGTATTTTATATATGGGCGCATATTGTAGGTGTGTTGTAGCTCTCTCTTAGCTGCATCACAATCTGCTCTCAATTACTGTTGTTCTAACAAAATAATCTTCACTTATACTTATTAGATGGGAATTAAATCGTGAAGTTCCACTTTGTGAGAAACTTTAAAGAACCGCCTGGACAGGGCAAGTGCAATTTCGTTTTATTTAATTGGCGATAAAAGAGTTTGCTAGAGATAGACGCAGGGGATGAACGTTATCGGGATAAATGCTAGACAAGAAAGCTTTTGCTACAGCAGCTTTTTGGCGACTAGCTGCATCCTATTGGTATATATAAGAATGTAATGGATATAGAAGAACTCCGGGATATGTAAGTCGTCAGATTGGATATGCCCGTATATGCGGAAAAGAGAGGAAATCTCAGTAAAGATGTGTGTTACTACTACTATGTGCTTCTTTATATTACGTTCGGTGTAAGTATTGAGCGTGTTATGGGGCGATTTAGCAATCGTTGTTATATGCATATAGAGGTGTAATAACGGCGCATTTCTGTGTAACACGTGAGTACATGGAAATTTTAAGTTAGTCTTCTTGTGTAAAAGAATATGGTTGTGAACGACATACAGATACACATTTATTCATCTCTACTTAACGTTGAGGTACGATGACTGAAGATTTGAAATTATATCAATTTCGTGTTAAAGCAATATCATAATATAAAAGTATCGGTAGCATTTAATAACTGCCGCAAAAATGGCATAGTTCAGATTAAAAATTTGTAGGTAAAGTTGGCTTACTAATAATATACACACATTATTTTTCAAAATTAGCCATTACATATACCATAAATTGAAGTAATAACGTTGACACTTGTATAGAATAATACTATATTATGCAACGGGCATTTAATGTTAGCTATTAAGACACGAGTATGAAAATTACAGTACGAGGCGTAGCCGAGTATTGTAATGAATACGAGCACATTTAATTCTATCACCTTCGTATTCTAAATCCGGCATACTCGCTATTACGTGTTCTAGTTTCTTTGAAATACGCCGTTTCTGAAACGTATCTAACTGTGACATTTTCTAAGTATGTGTGTACTGATAAGCACTCGCAACGACCAGTGGAATAATAACGAACAAATATGCTTTGATACGGACGCTCAAGTTTCTGTGCCACTTGGTTCGCCCCTCCATATGTTGTTCTCCGTATTGCACTAAAACTTGCTCCTCTTTGTCGAGTCTAGTGATAACCATTGTCCAATGACACCTAGGAGAAATTTCGGAAATAGAGTTTACGAGGCAGTTTATTAGTCAAAAGAATTCGATGTACGTATATAATTTTTGGCCGTTGATCTTGAATATTCCTGAAATAATCAAACTAATATGCTCACAGGTAGTCAATTTCACGGAAAGCATAATATACTCGTAATTTACTACATAAGAATCTATAACTGTGAGTACTTGTTTCATTTCTCTAGCTATAACAGTTTCCGAGAAAAAGCGCTTTGTAATATAATGATTCCACGCGTATTTGTTTGATTATTTCAAGAACTGTTCAAGGTCAACGACCAAACCTATATACCTATACTCACTGACATTAGAAGTGTTACATCCTCAAGGAATCATTTGTTTAACTTGATTTTTGGGTAATGTGATAGTTTTACATCAGAAATGAAAGGATAACATTTGCAAGAAATTTTATGAATATGTAACATGAAAAAAATGTTTGGCGACCCCGTAGCGGAGTACACTCCTGTACACGTCTAGGCATAGATAAAATGAGATGGTCGATATCTGCTTGTGGCACCTCGTTCCAAGCAACTTGAACTTCGTTGATTAACTTCGCCAAAGTTTGTGAAGGATAGTGCAGTGTCTCCTCCCCATGATATCCCATACATATTCGATGGGGTTTAAATCCGGGCAACGGGATAGCCACTGCAAAACATTAACGCCTGCTTTTTGGAGAAAGTCCATAGTTCGACGACCAATATGTCAGTAATTGTCTTGCTGAAAAAGAACGTGTGGATGGTCATCTAGATAAGGTAGTGAAGTGGTTTATAGGACATCATCAACATAACGCGCAGCTGTCATACAGCCTCGAATAAACAGAAGTGGTGATCGGCTACCATAAGCAATAGCCCTCTAAACCATTACAACCTCGTGCATATCTAGACAGAATCGCGATTCGTCGCTGAAGACGACATTATGTCATTCTGCTTTCCAATGCTGCCGTTCTCTGCGCCAGTTCAAGCGTTGACGACAGTGGTTCGCAGTCAAAGGAAGCACTAATCGTGGACGGTCTGAAAAATGCTTAAAGGCTCAAATGCGCCCACATAGTGTAATAGTAATCGTCTACCTTCTTAAAACCATTGGTCAGACATTTGAAGCGTTGTAGCAAAACGATGTCGTAGAGTTACTTGTGTGAAGCACCTATCTAGACCCTCTGTGGTACGCCTCGGTTGACCAGTTGGTTTTCTTCGTGTTCCTCTACCTTCTTCTGTCCACACACCACACACACATTACCGTCATTGCAGTACCATTAACACGACGGCCAATTTCGCGATAGGACAAACCAACATCTCGATAGATGTAACGGAACGCGAATTTTCATCATTGATAGGTTTGACCCGACCACTTCATTTTAATAGATACATACGTCAAAAAGTGTTAAACAAAAATTACTCGAGTAAAGCTTAGCTTTAAAAAGCATATATTTTTTGGTAACATTTACTGAGTGGATTTCAGTAAAAAATCACTCTAAAGGTTTAAGATGCCGCTTACGCTCCCTGGAGACCATCTTGGAAATCTGAAAATATTTTCCACGGTCTTCTTTTGAAAATTGAGTCTTAAAAATTTCTACCGCGAGTCTATACGACGAATAGTTTCAGAGATACAGCACTTTGCATTCTTATCTGACCACCCTGTACTTATCATATATCTTATAGAAATATTATTTTATTTTAATTAATGCAATGCACCTATCTGTATATTTCCCGCAACTGTATATAATTTCCCTATGTTAAAATTTCATGTACTCTTAATTCTTAAAATATGTAACAGTTTAATCGAAAGCGAATGAATAGGTAGCTTTTATTAGAACTGTACTGTATTCTTCGCGCCAACATGAGAACATCGTCTTATATGGAAATGTAGCAAAGTGTGGGGTGATCGGCTCGACTCCGAATATATAGAACACCTCCGTGAGAACGCTAAAGAGTCTAGTCCGCGTTGCAATCACTGTTAAAATTTGTCAAGTTAGGGCCCAGTTAGTGATCTTGTGGTTTATATAATCATTTAAATAATCAGTCAAATAATAAGGCCGTGTTTACTGGTGAAGGGCCAGCACCTAGCCAATAAATTAAAATACGGATAACAAAAAAATTACAAGAAAGACCACGCCCAAGCCCCAAGATAGACCACCGAAACAAGGGGATAGTCAGTGGGAAGAACCAGCCTCTACGAGCGTACGCGAAGAAAGAAGTGTTAAAGGTAATTGGCCATAAAACTATTATATTTTATAGATACGAGCTCGTAAAAAATACATAAATTAACTGTTTTCTTTATACTCGTATATAAAGTTTCCAGTTGTTGCCATTTTTAGATTTTAATATAACATATTTTGCTCTGTTGTTTTCTTGTCATTTAATCGCGTATTTGCTTTAGTTTAATAAAGGTGCATCTTGTTTTAAGGTTTTGTCCCATATGTTCTAATTTTGTATATACGTATCTATTAGTCGTTTCATTTAATATATTTGTTATTCATTTATTCAATGCAGTTTCATTCATTTAGTTGCATATAAATCTGCGTCTTCTGAGTCATTACTTATTGTTAAAAAAAATCCTCCATTTACCGTACGCCCTGGAAGCGTAAGAAGGGAAGGTTTATAAAAATTGTAAAGTAAGTACAGATTATCGTTATTACGTTAAGTCATTATTGCCGTAATTTTAGCTAGTCAGGAGAATTATTTCTTTATTTCGGTATCAGTAACCTCCGTCATCGTGGGTTCACGAGGGGAATTTGTTCATATACCGTGGCGTCCAAGATAGCGCGTTCTATTACATAGGGAACAATTCTACCCCTGTCAAAGTCACTAACACGGTCATAATTTTGACGTCTTCGAACTCTAAGCATTTTGTTAGGGTTAACACTTGTAGACGGACACGCAATAACTAAACATTTCTATATTAGTCAGCTCTCATGAACATGAATCTCTTCGCAAAAAAAGTAAGAGATTTTTTTTTCACAAAAAACTATCAATGATAAAAAGTTGACATGCTTTGAATATAGTCATTTTGATGCAAAAAAATCATGTTGAACAAATTACTCCTTCTGGGTAGCTATAACACTTCTAATGTCAGTGAGTATACATCGTATTTTTTTGATTAATCTACATCACTACAAACACTATTTTTCAAATATTTTCTTTTAAAATCATTACATGAGGATCCGTGCAAAACAATTTTTTTCGTTTTTTTTTTACAGTACCTACATTCTGGATCTAATTCCGAATAGGGAAATGCTGTAGCTGAATTATTTCATCCCCTCGTGTCATTAATTAAAATCAATTAATTCAATCTCCCCTGCTTAGCTAGCCGAGAAGTAGCTACTGTAAAATCTAATTGTCGCAGTGAGTGCATTTTATTAGGATTTATGGGAAAGAAATAAGAAAAAATCTACAGTAATAATTTTGTTACCATTCCACTTCACTTGATAAATTATTGAGAATAAGCAACGATACAATATTATGATATCTTCCATTCCTCTCTTCCAACTTTTACAAACATTTTATTTTTAATAATATGCCAATATTACCGCTCAATTTTAAATTCAAAGTACCTAAATATGTACGTCAACGTGTATTGCGAATATTTGCAAATTCAGTTGTCTCTGATCAGATTTAGAAAATACTTTACCTTTAATTGTTCTTCTTATTGTTTTTTCAATATACGTATCCACGAGACATATAACTGTTGCAAGTCTTCAAAATGGTTTTTTAAACAGTTTAAAGTACGAACACAACGTATTCCATAAATAATAACATTAATTATGACATCTATTTGTGTATACCTAAGATTAAAATTCTGTTCTGAATCCTTCTACCTTTTATTCTATTTAGATTTTAAATCCATCTTGCTTCGTAGTAATTCATATGATTTGTGAAATTACCCGGATGCAATTAATGAAATAATACCGCTGAAACTCGCTTCAACTGACAACTGATGATGGCGTTTTGCACAGACAGGATAGATGTATTATAGCGAGATGATGAAATAACAAATCCAATTTTGACGTTCAACTATGTATACGTGCGCCCCGCAAAGTTCGATGCAAATTCGCCATTTACAAAACCTCCATTGATATTCAAATAAAGGCGCTGATGCTATGCCGAGTTGAGTGAGTGCTCGTCGACCAATGTGTGCCTCATACCGCATTCTCTTCCGAACGTGTAGGTGGATGGGAGGAACTCTCGGAAATCTCCTCGTAACTGCATCGCTAACTATGCGATCCCGTTAGAGGTCGTTCAATTCCAACTTTCCAAGATTGAACAATTTACAAACTTATATAGTACGTGTAGTATACGATACACATCAAAGACTGTTATACTTAGTCGGTCTGCTGTAGACCGCTAAAACGATGTTAAATGCAAAATTGGTGATAATTTTATGGTGATTGCTATTGTTAAACTTTATCTGCTTCTAACAATGCTGCAATCTACGTAATTAGTGGTTGAATCTTAACATTAAACCAACATTGTATGTCATTTGTATAATTACTTTTTACTTTTTATAACTAATACATTTTTCTAAACCTCGCAGTAGTATGGACTTGAATTATTATAATATTATGTTCAATTTTTAGAACTTAAAAAAATGAACATACTTGCGTATACATATAACTTTGGAAGAAAGTGTACTGTCAGTTGTCAAAATGTTTTGTCTTAGTCTGCGAACCACTTGTTCACTTCCATCATCAGTGCCTCATCGTCCCGAAAGTGAATCCCATGAAGGTGTTCTTTGAGTTTGGTGAATACATGGAAGTCACTAGCGGCCAAATCTGCAAAATAGGGTGGCTATTGGAAAAATATAAGCCTATATGATGAATTGCATCCATTGAAACACAGCTCCTGTGGACAAGAGCATTCTCCTAATGAAACAGCACACCACGTCTGTCCCTCTCCGTTTTTCTTTGATGGAATCACGCAGTTTTGAAATTAAAGCAGCATAATATTGCCCAGTTATAGCCTGACAATGTGGTAAAGACTCTATAAGGCATCCCGAAAATCTGTAGCGATGATCTTCCACGCAAATGATGTTACCCAAAACTTTCAAGGGGGTGATGAACCCCGGTGCTTCCATTCCATGCTCAGCCTTTTTGATTTAGTAACGAATTTTGCTAGGAAGTGTTCAGGATCTCGCTTAATGATGGACAAATACGCCTCTCTAGTGAACTGTCGAATGAGCTTTCGCTCTAGCGTCAACATTTTCGGTACTCATTGTGCAGCCAATTTTTTGAGATCTGATTGTAAAACGGTTTCTACACTACCTATTGAAAAGCCTCAAGTTTTGTGGTATGAATTTTACAGTGATTCTTCTACCTTTCAGGACCATGGCATCGACCAGGTCAATATTTTTATTGAAAATTACAGTTCTCGGCCGTCCAGTAGCAACACCTTGTTCACAGGCCTCTTTGTCAAGTTTAAAATACCTTGCTCAATTCTTTACCACCTTCAGCCAGTTAGGTTAGGAGTGGGGTGGCATGCAAGCCTGTTTCACCGCGACCTTTACAGGTCTATTGTGATCCCCTTTTCCTTAGAGAACGCCCTCTAGTTTCGTCTTCTTAATCAGACGTCATTTTTGAGAGCCGTTAGCTGTGGGGTTTTCTACGCCCATTGCTAGAAACCTTGTCCTCGCTAGATCGTCACAGCGGAACTGGGGTTTCTTCTTCCTCTTGACAGAATCTGCAGAGAGCATTATCTGCCAGGCCGATGTTAAACATACGTTTCTGTCTTTACTCAGTAGGTCTTCAGTAAACTCAGGCCTCTGTTCCCTTAGGAACTCCTTAGCCTGTCTTTGTCCTGATGATCCTTTCTACCGTTCCTTGGACTTATTTTGTGACCATTCATAGATTGACTTTTTAATTTGTGATTTGGTAATGCCGACGGAAGGGCCCGCTCCTATGAAAGGCCTTGACGAACCTCGTCTGGCCAGCTCATCTGCCGCCTCGTTTCCCTTCACGCCCGTGTGGCTGGGGACCCAGGCCAAAGTTATTTTCCTTAGGGTGCCCACCTCATTTAGGGCTCTTACGCAGTCCCAAACCAGCTTTGAGGCAGCACTTCTGGAACTGATCGCTTTAAGTGCTGCTTGACTGTCAGAATAAATAGCGACGCTTTTACCTGGTTCGGTCCATCTTTCTATTTCTCTGACACAGTGATGAATCGCTGCAACCTCAGCCCACCTTCACCCAGTACTCGTATCATATCCATATGAATTTCTTGCGGTGATAAACCTTTCTTGCAGATATATTTGATAACTGTTCTGTTCTCAAATTTGTCCATTTCGGAAATTTGGGCAACACTTAGTAACAATCTGCTCTATAACGACAACAATTATACTCCAGCAAGTGCAACTTTGAGTACTATGTACTATTATAGCAAACTTTGGCGGTCAGTACACCCTTCAACACAACACGTTTTAATAGGTGGTTGCATATCCTATCACAATGTGGTCCCCCGCTATGTAATACAAATGCTAATAATGAAAAATTAGTGATGTTTCACTGTTATAATGTTTTTTCTTCGCAGTTTTAGACCGTAGGTACTTCGATTTTTTGTGTGTGTGGGTGAGGTCAGGTGATCTTGGCGGCCATCTTACTGGACCCCTACAACCAATCCATGAATCTGGAAATCTTTCGTTAAGATATTCTCGAACGACACGACTATTATGTGCAGGAGCTCCATCGCGTTGGAAAACTGTTGGCGAGCGGCTAAAGGGACATTTTCCAAAAGTTTAATCAAGTTCTCACGAAAGAACCTTAAATAATTGTTGCCATTCAGGTTCCCGTCGAAGAAGTAAGGATCAAGTAGGTGTTCTCCCAATGTGCCACCCCAAAACATTGAGTGATCATCTTTGCTGGTAATATTCGACAAATTGATCTAACAACTCGTTTTTTCTTTTTAATTTTGTTATGAAATGTGTTGTTTTTTTTTACAAATTGAAAACTTGGAATTTCAGTTATCCAACGATGTAATTTTTTATATGGTTTCCATTTGATATTTTAGAATAAAGTGAGAATTTGCAAAGCCCAATTAAAAATTATCTTCTTTCAATAAATCACTTGCACAAAAATTATGGGTACATAAAAGAGGTCTTAGTCTATCCCTAAATTCGAAAACCGAAACGCTAGTACAATTTAGTCCCTGTCCAAAAAAAATTTCGAAGTATGGTCTAATTGCGAAGAAAAACCGTTATAACAGCGAAACCGCTAAAGTTAAGGGTATGACGTTATATAAGAAAAAATAAGTACTCTTCGATGGCTTTTCGAATCTGTCACAAAATATATATTGTTGTATTTAAAAAAACATAGGTTTGACACGCCACTGGAATACGGTACGCTACTGATGACCAAAAACATTTTAGAGACATCGTGATTGTAATTATGGACAATTATGCTCTTAGACCTTTTTCGATATAATGTCTGATAAAGGAGCTACGGTCCGAGGCATCTTAGGTGTTACACCCTGTACATGGAAGAAAAAGAATCTCTTCACTAACCGTCGGTAATGAAGAAATTTCGAATACACATTCGAAAAGACGATAAAAAACTATGTACATTAACTACAATTAGTGTCCTCGTTAGACAAAAATTATGTTGACAAGTGTAGTTGATGGCTTCCATTTAATATTCGTGAAGTTACAGGAGCACGATAATTAAAACTTGTGAGTTCCCATTCTTCTAGTAATAAAGTAGAATGTACCTAACAGCGAATACCGATCTTTTGAGACGCTGCCACAAGCTGTTGAAACTTCGAATTTGTACCCAGCGAAGTCTTCTTGTGAAAATTCTGCCTAAGTATTAAAATAAGTTTTTCTATGTTATGTATAAGATCTAATTACATGTGTAAGCTTTTGTAAGGCAGGTTTTAAGTTTGTAACTATAATTCGCCAAGTATGCGATGGTGAATACATAGAGGCGCAACGGCGGGTATCGTGTTATGTGAGGGAATATCAAGCGGATATAGTGACGGTAGACGCCGCTGCGACGTTTCTCTGTAACGCTAGGTTAGGACAGGAACAAAGGGAGAAGCGCAGGCATTTGATGATGAATTATACGAATGGATAAAGTTCGAACTCGTTGTTCGAATATGTATTTGTCTTCGGTCGTCTAACCGAAAAGAGATATTTTCCTGGTATTGATCAAGAACCGCAGTTTAACTAGATTTTCTTTCCGGATTTGTCATCTAACATGCAAAACATTGGGATTCAATATTGTATAGAAATTGTTTCTACAAGAGGAACAATATCCCTCACTTATACATATATACAGGTAACGGCAGCAGTAGGTATATAGTTTTATCGGTACTGATCTTCGAAATAATCATATCTGCATGATGATACCTGTATACAAGGGCTATGTATTATATGCTGTTGAATTTTGTCAAATTTTACTTAAGAATCTGTGCTGATGATGGTTGCATATTAATAGTAACAGGTACCGATAATGAAATAAGTTAATAGTTCTCTTTGATTTTAATAACAAACAAACTAGATTTTTTACACGCTAAATAGAAAAGAATTGATTATATCTGATCGATTATCTTCTAGTTTTTTTTGCAAAAAACGTTCGGTATCTGCTGATGCCAATTTCAGAGACTCAGATAAACTTTAGTTGGGATGATTTAAATCGAGAAATGCAAATTGGTAGGAAACCATAAAAACGGTTATACAATAGTAAGCACCTGGCAAGTCGGTAAGGCCAATTGTTTCGGCAATTGACGCACCGACATATAAGGTTTTCAAATGGCTGACCAATGAATTTAATAATTTGCCAATACATCAACCTAGTTCTGCAGTAAAAAATTCGTTAGAATTTAGTAAAAAAATTCAAGATATTCAGTTGCTGGAGGGTGAAATATTGATTCCATTTGATGTTAGTTCTCTCTTTCCTATTAGTGTACCGATTCCAGACACCTTGACATACCTCGAGGACTTGTTGCTTCAAAATAGTTTGAGTCAACAAAGTGTCCAGGAATATATTCCCTTAACTGACATCTGTATGAAACAGAACATTTTTCAATTCAACGGGAGCTTTTATGAACAGCTGGAAGGAACGGCAATGGGTAACTCCTTGTCGTCTTTTTTGGCTAACCTTTTCATGAGCCGTTTTGAAAAGGACTTAGAATCTGAGAGCGAATACTTTCCTAGGGTTTGGTTGAGGTATGTGGATGACATTTTCGCTGTATTTGATACTAAAAAACGTAATATTAACGATTTTCTCAATAGATTAAATAATCGGTTCGAAACCATAAAGTTCACTTGTGAAAGAGAACAAAACGGTCAGCTACCCTTTATAGATACTTTAGTATTAGAAATAACAATAGATTAGAGTTTGACGTGTATAGAAAGGAAACCAGTACACTTCGCTACATTCCTTCAGATTCCCATCATTGTGTTCAACACAAAATGGCGTCCTCAATTTTTTGGTCCAGAGGCTTCTCACTTTTCCCTTGAACAAGGCGAGGTATGAGAAAGAGCTTAAAATTATAAAAGATGCGGCCAAGTGTAATGGTTTCCAGCCTCAGCATATCTATAAGTTAATTAGGAAGTTTAATTATAAGAAAATTGTGAAAGATTCTACGACTTTTCGAGAGGATGTTAAAGCTTCACCCGTTGTAATCATCCCTTACGCTCCCTTTATCACTAAAGGTTTGAGTAAAATCTTCAAAGAGCTAGATCTCAGGATAGTTTACAGTTCTGGGACAAGTTTACGAAGTCTCATCGGTAACCCTAAAGATAAAATACAACCTCTAGAAAAGTCAGGTATTTACGAAATCAATTATTGTAAAGATTGTAATCAAAAATATATTGGGCAAACCATCAGAGCAGTCTCAACTAGATTTAAAGAGCATATGGCTTATCTTAGATTCAATAGAATTGCGAAATCGAGCGTTGCCCAACACATTTTTGAAACAGACATCGATCATAGGAATGTTTCTAAATGTTTTCGAAAGTTTAGAAATATATATAAAAATAAGTCATGTGTAATGAACTGTGACAACGGTCTTACCGCGTATTTGTCATTCTTTTTGTTAATCGGAAATTAATGATGCGTATCGGTTTGACCGTGCATAACATTTAGGTTACCTGTTATTTGTAGATTTTATTTTAATTTAGTTTTATTATCGCCTTGATAATGACAGCATTGCCGTTGAAACGCGTCGGTGTTTTAGTTAAAATTTGTTTGGTGTTTAGTGGGTTAAAGTCTTTAATGTACTACAAACTGGTTCCACGAATAGACCAATTGTTACTTGTACTTGTCGACTTAGCTTTGCTTTGTTGCTTAGAAATTATTATAGAAACAGTAAAATGTGATCACGCTGGACATATGATGTCTAGAGAGACAAATTGAAATTTTATCATTTAGCAACAAGATTTTTGTTTTGGTCATGATCTGCGTGATGTGAGAGATCGCTGTGGAGGGAGATTTAATTCTCCAAGAGAACAATAACATTTTTCTGGGAGGATTGTATCTTGATCGATCTACCAGCAAAATGATTAACAGTATAGCATTATAAACAACGAAATAGTGCTGTAACAAGATCATTGAATACAGTTACACAGACACAAACTACACAGCAAAAGTTGTAGCAGCAGTCAGACAAGCGATACACCTTCAGAAACCGCTGTAATTAGTATTCACCATAGATTTAAAAAAGAGGCTCAGTGTAAACGTTGTCTCATTGGAATATTATCATTATTTAAATAATTTAGGTTTTTATGTAATTGCTTTAGTTTTTTGTTATTATTGGTATACAATATAAGTTGATGCGGTATTAGGACTACCTGATTTAGTAAAAGCCATTTTAAGAGAGAAATATCCCCTCTCATAAGGGGCTCTAAGTGAGTTTGCACATGCAAGTTTTGAGACACTGTCCTTGGCGCCGACACTTAGTGAACATCTGTGGTTAACTATCTTGCCACCCCTCCAAATGAGCACTGATAAAAAATTAGTTACTTTCGAAAAATCGCAACAGGGTAACAACACGGATAACAATAGAAAAATCTATTGGTACGAACTGTGACAACTTATTGTGATAGGCTGTATCGAACATAAAAAACTAAAATTTAAATTCATGCTTTGCAAATAATAATAGATTGTTTTGTATATATTTACAATATCATGTCAATAGTCGCAGCGGTTAGGTGGCTGACTATTGTTGTGGTGGAACTTTAAGAGCCGGCTTTCAATTCTCCGGTAGTACGGTGACATTTTTCTCGAAGAATTGAAATCCGATCGACCTACCATTCGCTGTTGGGAGCAAAGTGATTAACAGCGCGGTATTATAAAAGGCGGTATGATGCTGTTTCAAAACCATTAGAACACAATTAGACACACACAAAAACTACACCGCGAGAGTTGCAATTATAGCGATGTGTTTCCGAAGACTTGGGGTGGGGCTATTAGTACAAGAAATGATAGATCTAAGAGGATTACCCTCTTTATGGACTTTGACTAGGCCATAATATTTAGGTAAAGTAGAATTATATGTTTTGAGATCTTTGGCGTCTTCGTCGGTAACATGTCCTTATTGGTCTTGAGTAAATTAATTAAAGAGTTGTTATTTCTCCCTATTTTGAGAGTCGGGTCTTTAAGCAGAACCTTGTAAGTAGTAAGGTCAGAGAGAAGTTCAAGAGACTTGTGGTGATAAGAATCCCTGTCAATGGCTACAGTGGCGTTGCTTTTGTCATCTCTATATAGTGATTAAGATATTAGGATTCTGTTTCAAAAACGAATTGACTTCTCTTTCAATTGATGTGCTGATGGAAGGAGATTTAAAAATTGGGTTATGGGAAAAATTGGTAATTAGATACGTGGCTTTAGCCCGGATTTTGTCTCTCTGAGAAACAGGGACACTAAAAAGAATATGTTCCAGTTCTGAAAGATATTTAAATAGGTAGATTAAGTTCTATTTCCTGAAAATGATTCTCTAAGTTTCTAATATTAGTATTAGTTTAGTTAATGACTAAGGAAAGTACTTTAATAGTTACATTATGGTCGATGTTGCCCATTCTGATCCCTGTAGTAGTTTGTGGGATGTTATGAAGGGTCCTCAAGTTGTTGGCAATAAAAGCAGGTCTAGTACGTCTTCGTTTACATTCGTAGAGGGAGATAAGACGGTTTCTTGCATTAGCTAGTTTGATGTTAGTTGCAATTATAGCCAGACAAGCGATGCAGCTTACGGAGTCACTGCAACTAAGCACCCAACACACATAAAAAAAACATTTTATTGTGTGCAGAAAAATACTTAAAACGCATTCTTTCAGCTGCATGTCTTTTTAAAGTGAAAAAATTAATTTCAAGGGAATTGAGTTTAAAACAATAATTTAGTAGCTGTTGTTATTAAGATTATTTTCAATAATAAATAAAGTATTTATGGTTAATTCTTAGGTTTAGGAAATGATAGAGTAAAAGTTAATATTATTATTATATTCTAATTTGATTGTTTGCAGAAAAAACTCAAGACCAAATATTTTTGTCTTGTTTTAATTGAAGAAATATTTGCACATCGGTGATATTCTACACAAATGTAAAATTTTAATGGTACTTCCCTAATCTCCGGTCAGCGTTTTCACGTTATGCCCTCCTGGAGATAGGGCTTGGGTGCATTTAAAAGTTTCCCAGCAGTGCGCCAGGGCTTTGATCATCGATTCCGACGATTTACTGCTGTCCATTAACATTCTACGCGCTGCAGTCGGGGAGAGATTTCCGGCCATTAAGAAACAAAAATGGTATTTGCGATTTCCGGTTTCGCTACACGGTAGTACCCGATATATTTTATATGCGCGACCCCGAACGATCCCCAATAGCTGACCTGCTGTGACTTACTGAGGTAAAAATCGAACCGACAACGCCGGATCTTGAATGTAAAGCATTTTGCTTTGAGTTTCATTGTTTAGTATCGAAAAAGGACTAAAACTTACTGTTATTTCAACAAACGTTACGTGAACTTATACAGAATAAACTTAAAAAAATTATTATTATGGTACACCCTAATACATACTTAAATTAGAACTTGTCATTATAGAATTTCTAAGATTCTTAGAAAATGAAAGGATTAAGGGACCCGTTGACGTTGACATTATTGGTAGTTTTGAGCATTATATTAGAAGGCGAGTCAGATTCATCATATCCACAGCGAACTTTCGTATTAGTAACCGTTCAGTGACATCAAATAGAACGTAGAAGAGAAAATTATATCCGAACCCGGGACCGAACTGAATAAGGTTAATCAATTATCAAATCATTCTATAATAATAAAGCGTCTGGGGCTGATGCTATTGCCGGTTCAAAGCGTTCCATTCCTATACGGTTCCTTACACGGTATAAAGTGCAAAGCTAATCATTGGAGTGAAAGGAATCAGCTGCTAATGCTTCGCGCGCCATCTTATTACGTGCTGCTCTCGTATTTTGCTCACATAACGTAACTGACGTAATGCATACGTGTAAGGTGTAAAAGAGCAGTGAAATGGGCTGCTGTTTGTGTTCTTTACCCGGAAGAAGATACAGGGGTTTACTGAATTGGAAATTGCGGGAAATCTTAAAATAAATCTGATAATTTGTATTCACCATATAGGTCTCTGAAATATCATAGTGGCCGACAAATTTTGCGATTTATTGTATACAGTCTAACAACTTCAACTACGAAAGCCTATTGATAGGAGAGGGTGGTGGGAGTTAAAATTAAACGTATCCATTTTACTATTGTCAACTTTTTATATGACAGAAATGTCAGTGGTTATGTCAAATACTTTACCGAACCATCAAACTATCCTAATGGAATACACAATTAATGAAAAAGTGCAAATTATAAAGTGATTTTATAATTTGCCATAGTATTTGATATAACCACTGACATTCCTGTCATAGAAACAATTGAAAATACTAAAATGGATACATTTTATCTCCCACTACCTTCTCCTATCAATAGGCTTTCGTAGTTCAAGTTGTTATCCTGTATATATTACTACAATAATATCGTAATAATAAAATGAACCCAAATATATGTAGATCTGTAAAATTTTCCAGAGCAACAAAATGAATTTAAAACCGGTCCATGTCGTGGTTTATCACAAATCATTTCAAAATCAATAAAATTCCTGGACTTCAGATCTATAAATAAGTAAACAAATCAAGCAGAGATAAGAACGCATATACTATGATAATGAGTCATTAAAAGATCAAAAATATTTTCTACTATGACACGGGTATAGATATCACCTTCAAATATAGTAGCTAAACATATAATATTTAATAGCCATTAATCCAGAAGAAAATTATATTTGCTTTCGGTCAACTTCACCCCGTTGGGAGTGAAATCGACCACAGATATACTTTGTTCTCTAAGAATGGTTTTCGGATAATTGGGGTTGACTTGACCAAAATAAAACAATCTCTAACATACAAGTAACACTTTATTTGACTAAATGAAGAAAAAACTCCGTAAAGTTATTGGCAAGGAGACTATACCTACTATTAATTTTCAAAATATTTATGTAATTATTTTGATACAAACATTCACTTAAAGTTAAAAACTGTCATATCAAAGTCAAAATAAAGTTGTCCTCTGCGATAAACTTTGGGTTCACCTAATTTTATTTTAACGTTATACAAAGAAATATCAACTTTATGTTCTATACTGGGCCAAATAAACATCTCAGCTTTATCTCGTTTTAAAAAATTAACATTAATTTCCTCACCATTCACTGATAATACTTTGCCAATACAATGTCTGACTATCCTTTTGGTTTGGTATTCTACAACTACCCAAGAATTCTTGTCTATTTTGTCAAACTGTGTATTATTAGTTTCTTCTTTTCTTTCTTCTTCAGCTTCTTCTTCTTTCTCCTTTGCAGAACTTTGTTCGCCTTCGCTTTGTTCAACAATTTTCCTCCTTATGCTTTGAACTTTACTTGTAGTAGGTAGGCACTCGTCTTCCTCTTTTTCAGGAGAATCTTACAATTGCAAGGGATCTTCCGGGAATAACAAGGACCGACAGGCAGGTTTCTGCCTGTCGGTCAATTTCACCCAGGCGGTCATCTTCCCCCCAAAACAACCACGAAATTGCATAATTCTACAAATGTCAAAGTTATGTCAAAACCCGAGAGCGGATATATCTGTCAGTTTAAATTATTATCTAATAGATACAAGAACTTATTTTGTATATATCTAAGCATATAAAGCGTTCAAATATTATTATTATTATTAATAATTTAAATTTGCATTAGTTGTCAATTTGACAGATGCATAGTTGACGAAAATTGCTTTGTAATTTAAAATTGATTTAACATGGTTTTTACTATACAACACAAATCGTTCATGGTAAAATCTTATTTTCGAAACGGACATAAGATTGACGGACAATGGTAGTATTCTCTTCAAGATTGTTTAGAAGAATTTAGAAATGAGTTCCATAACTTCATCTTTGATTATGACAGTTTTCCGCACACAGTATGACACATTCCGTTATGATTTTCAGAGAAACAGGGAGTGTTAAACAGAAAGAAGGCGCAGATCGGGCGAAAAAGCATACAGAAGAGCTAGTTAATAATGTAAGAGAAATTATAAATAATGCATCAAGAACTTCCGTACGAGCATTATCACAACAAGTGGGTGTATCAATTGGCACATGTCATACAATTTTGAAAAAGGACTTACATTTATTTCCATATCGCATGACCTGTTATCAAGAAATCAAGGAAATCGACTATCCCAGAAGAATAACGTTTAGTCAGTGGTTCTTAAATAATTTTGATAATGACCTTCTTGACAAAACCTTTTTTTCTGATGAGTCATGGTTTTATCTGACTGGATATGTTAACTCACAATATATGTGGATGTGGACTAATGAGAAACCACATAATTTTTTTGTTGAAACCACACTTCATCCGCAGAAAATTGGTGTATGGTGTGCGATTAGTCGAAGGACAATTATTGGCCCTATTTTTTTTAACGGAACCTTAACAGGAGAAAGGTATCGACAAGAAATTATTATGCCATTTATCGAACAGCTTGACGATGAAGAAATAACACAGGGTTACTTTCAACAAGACGGAGCTAGAGCACAC
Organism: Holotrichia oblita; assembly: GCA_023690525.1. Taxonomy (NCBI): domain Eukaryota; kingdom Metazoa; phylum Arthropoda; class Insecta; order Coleoptera; family Scarabaeidae; genus Holotrichia; species Holotrichia oblita. Next base: position 42,630,417 of record CM043015.1, on the reverse strand, counting down.
ACAGCAGGTGAAACAATTAATATGCTGCAGCAATTTTTTCAAAATCGGTTGATAAGTTTAAACACTGAACATGAATTTCCACCAAGATCTTGTGACATTACCCCATGTAATATATTTTTATGGCCATTCTTAAAGAACTCAATTTATCGAGTACAGATACCTGATCTTGCAGACCTTCAAATCAGAATTGCTGAAAGAATTAATGGAATTGACAATGCGATACTACAAAACGTTTTTTCCTCTATTAGAAGAAGATGTGAGAAATGTTTCGAACAAGGTGGTGGACACTTTGAACAATTTGTATAAAATTTTGCTTGTGTGTTGGAAATAAACATATTTCATTCAGTTAAAAATGTTTGTTTTATTATTTTGACATTTGTCATTTTATTCAAATATCTCATCTCATAACCAACAAAATTCCTATTAAAATTTAAGTAACAAGCTAAGACATAATATTATAATTTCCAAGGGCTACTTTGAGGTTAAATTTATTTGAATTCTTTGTACTTTAACTACTAGCATCTGGAACCTTTCATTCATTGACTTTTAAGTGAAAGTTTAATGACTTGTTATTGTAACAAAATTAGGTCGTTAACTTCAAAGGCCTCTATATTTTTTTCAAAAAGATAACAAACGATTTTTTGCATAAAAAGCAAGTAAAAAATGTAGTGAAAGTCGAAATATGCGTAAATATTTATTAAAAAAAACTACAAGTACGAAGAATACGTAGTAATAAAAATTTTTTGAACTTCACGGGCAACTTATCTCCAGGGGTCATCTACACCCCATTTTACGGTACATGAATCTGAAAATAAAGTATCACAAAATAACCTACTACACTACTACACCCCTCACCTAACTGGTAAATTCGCAAATTCCGATTCTTGAATGTTTTTTGTCGCTTCTTTCTCGTTTCTTTTTTTTGTCTTTGAATAGTTTCTTTTTCTTCACGATAATTTTTACCCGGGGTACTTGTTATTATGCTTGCTGTCATTTTGTTTCGATTTGTATTCTGTTTCCTTTCAGCTTTTGGAAAGGATCTAATTGGATGAATTGGATTCGACTTGGCCCAGGCTTTGACAAATCAGCATTGGTCGATGTCTCAAATAACTTTCTTTTAACTTGCTATTCTTTATCGGGGCGTACGGGCGATTGTTCAACGTTTTGTGAAACTATGGTATCTGCACCAGAGGTTTTGTCAGTGTTACTTTTGGCATTTGCCAACGCTTGTAGCGAAATATCATGTTCGACTCATATATTCGGCACCCGGCCGGTCAGTAGATGGTGCCTCAGGCTCAGGCAGTGGTCTTTCTGTTGTTTCGGCAGGTACAAAATCAGATTCATGAAAAACAAATGGATCGAATGGTTGAATGCCGCATTTTCTGAAATCATTTATTGCATTTGTTGGCGTTGCAGCCTTGAGATAAGCTTTCCCAAAAAGTTGACAAATATAACTGTCCACAATCAGCTGCCCAGGATGATTTATCGCACTCTTGGTTAAAATAGGTTTTCAATCACTATAATTCCGTTGTTCCTGCACTAGTTGAATTGAGGCAGGGAAATATGCGAAGAGTGATTGTCCACACACAGAAGTACAGGACTTTCCACAGAAGGCCTTACAAATTCTGAAAAATGTTGAAGGTATTTAACAAAAGTTTCCGCGCACATCCATTCATTTTTTTGGGAGGTGTCGTCTGAACCTGGTGGAGCTCCAAACAGTAGTTTCTTTCTCATATGTACACGACCAAAAATGAAATAGGGAGGAACATAGTTACCTACTGCATTGACAGCGCAAACAACGGTGGTATTTTTGCCCCCGTTCTGCTGAAACCGCTTTTGCAACCCTTCTTGTTCCAGTAGGGCCCAAAACTTTTGGCAATTTGCATGGAACAGATGAAAGTCCGCTCTCATCTGCATAGTAAATCCTATCAGAACTAAAGTTGTATTTTTCCCGCAAAATACCGAAAAACTTTTCAACAGATGGTTTATTGAAGGATATTAAACGAGCAACAGAGGTCGCTTCCGCAGTACTTAAACTTATTTTAGTTTCTTTAAGAAAATTAAATAACCAATCTTTTCCTGCCAGTTTTTTGGCTTTGTTAAAATAATGGTCGATTTTCTGCTCTTCTGCAAATTCAAGCGCTAACTTCCTTAACTGGATGGCTGCTAAACCATGCCTTTCGTCATCTTAACCGCTTAGTCAACTTACCCCACTTTCCCCTACAGTTAGGGGAGTTTAAAGAGGAGAAATATAGATGTTAGTATGGACCTCAAATTTAGAATATCTCTGTATATAGTGAATTTTGGCCGGACATGTATAAATTAAAAAGGACGGTTATTAACAAAAGATTGTCTCTAACGTATTTTGTAGGATTAGGAGACAATGGAGAATCATGATATAATAAACCGTGGGAGTAACAACAAACGGTACTTCTTACACAGCCATTCGTTCAGAGTGTTTATAGTAAGTAAAACTTATTCATACTGAAATAACAGCTTCGAACTTCCGGTGCACCAAGGAAGATCGGGTTAGGGAACATCTACGATCGTAACAACTTCCAACTAAAACCTGCGAAGAAAAGATGTCCAGTCCGCCTCTACTGGACATCTTTTTCTTTCTGTAGCTATAGATTTTTTAATAAGATAAATCTATCTTATATGGAACATCTGTATGCGTTGCAACGGATTGCCATTTATATTTTTCTCAGCCATTACAATACAAAATGCAATATACATACATCCACAGATATGGCGAATTGAGAATTAAAGCTTTGCCGTTTCGCGAAGATGTAGATTTGTTACGTCTCGCGGTCGATTCCGCTTTAACACTAAAAGCTTTTTGAAAGTTTTATGGGTTTCGTGTTTATTTTATTTTTATACGGGTCTCGGATCTTAAGCTCTGTTCTATGTAAATGCAACGCGTGAACGGTTCCGAACTGCTCCACCTCGTAAAGGGGTTAAATAGTTAAAACGTTGTAAACCGTTCGCGGTGCAAGGATGCGCGGGAGGGTGTATGCTACGTTTCTGGTAGGAAATGATTATGCGGATCATTCCGCTCACTTCACGAGTTCGAAGAGTGCGGCGGTGCATTCGAGCAGTTCGGAGGAGAGATGAGGGAGAAGCAGCCGCCGGCAGCTACCGATCTCGTCTGGTAGACGGCGATAACAAGCACGCCACTATACAGACGGGGGTTAACGTCGGGGAGACGTTTCAATTGTTACGCCATCCACTATGTCGTAATGTGTAAAAAATAAAACCACCCTATTACTTTCACGGCGACAACCTTGAAATAGAATATTATACACAGGCAAACAGTTCTTTGCATGTTCTATTGGTGGTAGATATCACACAATCGTTTCTTGTCTTAAGTGTTAGATTCGTATCAATTACTACCGTGAGTAGGTAAACTACTTCACTTTCAGCACAGTTTGTCCTTTGACCCCGCGAAGAAATTTATTTTCATGTGTAAATTATCTCATTATTACGAAGGTTGTTCCTGGATAAACAAGTTTCCACTCGCGTTGCAACATTGGCTACGTTCAGGCAACACAACAGCTGCCTCTGGTAGCTGGTTGAGTTCTCTGAACGAAAAACGTTTTGTAACAGTGAGTATCAACTGATGTTGCAAAATATTGGCACCGGCAATATGTTATGGTGAATATAGGCAACCCTTGGGAAACGCGTGAAATGGTTCCACTTCTTTTTCACTACTTCAACTGTACGTAGATATATAAGTGGCAATGATATACTTAGACGATTGTATTTTAGTTAATAATCAACTGGTTTCTAAAGGTAAGATTAATACAGACGAATATATACCTAGTATCTGTATTAAAATGATAATTTTCTTATTAGCTTCGATAAAGAATCACCACATCCACTTCCCATGAAGAAGAATTTGGTGTAGGAGACCATGTTCTAACAGAAATTTAAAATAATGGAAATCAAGAATCTGTATTAGATGAAAATGACACACTTGCTTTTCTAGAGGAGTATGAAAGTCACATTCAAGATTTCCTTAACCCAAAAGTGCAGAAGAAGGCATCATGGAATAAAATTGCAAATTTAATTAAGGAAAGGGGTTACACCAAGGTGGATGGGGCTTATTTAGATCAGAAATTCAGAAATATGAAAAACACTTTTAAAAAACTTAAAGACAACAACAACAGAAAAACAGCCACTGGCCGTGGTAGAATAACTTGGAAATACTATGATCGGTTTGCGCAGATTTTTGCTTCTGATAAAACCGTTAATATAAGTTCGACAGTATCAACAGCTACATAGGGTCCGATAACTAGCACATCAGACAGCGATGAGATTTTATCACTAACAACTTCACGGAGTAGTACTCCCGATCATGCATTCACTGCAAAGAATCGTTTAGATGTTTTTCGGAAGATTACAAGAACTAAAAAATATTAGATTTGAAATTATGGAAAATAATAGAATAAATCGGGAAAAACTAGAGTCCTAAACGTTCCTCAAAACGACACTCTTTAACTCTTAACATTTCGGAAAGTCTTCGTAGAATTTTACACTTGGACCTAAAATTCCATCCCTACAAGACGCAAGTTGTTCAAGAACTGGATGCACGCCACAAACTTAATCGAATGGAATGTTGTCAGAATATCCTAAACGCTATTCAAAATAATCCTAATTTTCTAAATTAACTTCTGATGTCTGATAAAGCCAATTTTTATTTCTCAGGTTTTGCCAATAAACAGAATAATCGCTATTGGTCTGACACAAATCCAAAACAGATTCATGGAAAACCTCTGCACAGTCCAAAGGTGATTGTTTGGTGTGCTGCTGGATCCATGGGCATTATCGGGCATTATTTCTTCGAAGACGGGAATGGTCGATCACTAACCGTAAATTCAGAACGTTATGTAGAGATGTTGACAAATTTTTTGCATCGCCGAGGAATTGAAAATGTTTACTTCCAGCAAGACGGAGCCACTGCTCATACAGCCCGTCAATCGTTGGAAACTCTACGTAACTTGTGGCCGTGTGATTTCGCGTTTTGGCGATATAGGTACCCTGGCCATCGTGTAGTCCAGACTTGACAGCCCCAGATTTTTTTCTATGGGGGTACTTTAAAAGTAAGGTTTTTTCCAGAGCTATCAACAACTTAAACGAGTTAAAAAGCGCATTACTGAGGAAATTGAAGCCATTTCCGAGGAAATGCTACAACGAGTCATGGTAAACTTCTCTCAGCGTTTGCAAGCATGCATTGCAGAAAACGGTGGTCATTTGAAAGATTTTATCTTTAAATAATAAATCCAAATGTATATACATTAATTTAGGATAAGAATTAAAGTGCATTATATTTTGTTTAAAACTATATTTAGTATTAAAAATGGTAACATTGTTATGCCGAACCCTGTATATAAATATTATAACAGTGTTGCTATAAAATCTCTTTTTAATTGTCCACTTGCATCCTCGTCTTCGCTTCCCTCATTAATATTGATATTCATATTTTCACTATCGTTTTGCACATCCATTAGAAAATCTTCACTATTTTCTTTCAAATCGTAATTATGTTAAATACACGCACAAAGACATGTCTAAGTATTTTAGCCGACTCTATTTACCTATAATGCAAAAGTACAGCTTTAAATGTAATAATTAGAGTGGACCAATTGGGAGCGAAAGCAGAGGCGTGACTAACGAATTGGTTCCCGCGTACCCCATCGCACATACGATTACTTACAAGGAAACACAGGCAAGTGGTGGTGACCGATTTAAATGAAATTTGGTGGTTTGTAGACTGATACAGTGTAAGAACAACGGTAAGTTCCATAGATGGTAAATCGCCCGTTTTCGGGGGGTGGGGCGTCCTAAAGCCAATGCTACCCTTCGCTATTTGCTTTAATATCTCCAAAACTATAAGACATATAGACCCTGTAAATATATTCTGTAATAGCATTTTGGTTGACTGAAACCTTTTCCTTCATGATTGAACTGTTTCTTCTCGACATATCTAGTGTTTGTAGATCAGAACCATGAAATTATAGAGAAAAAAGTGAGTTTGTGCAAAATATCCGCTTTGCCCCATATATGGGGCAAAGTGGATAATAATTACCAGATAAAAGAAAGCACTTTTCATACACAAGAGTTTATTATGAAATAAAAATACTTCATGGTTGTAATGAGAACACTGAAAACGAAATTTTAACATAAATTGTTTAATTATCTATCATAAAGAAAACCTTAGAGATTGGAAGCTATACTAGGAACCACTATTTATTAGTGAACACAAAAGAAAAATAAACATTTCTCTTATACAAGAAAAAATAAGAAATAATCCCTAACAACTAGATAGACTAAATAACAAAGGTAAGTATACCGAAAAAGTTTGACAACAATAATCCTAAAACTAAAAGAACTGCACATGTTTGGTTTAATATTGTTTAAAACTTTTTAAAAAACTTTAATTTTTCCATGCCTCAAAACTTCTACATTAACTTTTCTTAAAATGTTGTCTTTCTGATTTTTACCAAATTTCAGAAGTTTTTTTGACTGTTTCTTTTTTGTTTTTTTTAATATTTTCAATTATCTGTTGTCAACCTCTTCTATCTTGAAATCCTTTTCTTAGGATAAAATTTAGGCTATCCGAATCATCTGAATTTGCTAACTCCACTTTTATCTGACGATGTATCTTCCTTTGTGTTTGTTTTCTTTTGTACCTTTGTCTTTCTGGTTTTTACCAAATTTCTTTTGACTGTTTTCTTTTTTGTTTTTTGATATTTTAAGTTTTCAGCTCTTCATAATTAGGGGTTGATGTTAGCACCATGGTTTTCCCCTTTTTAGTTTTCTTTTGGGTGCTCTTCACTTACTTTTGGTAACGGCAATATGTCTTGTGGTGAATAGTACATGTTTTCAGATATTTCTTCCTTTGAAATAGGATCTGCAGCTTGTGAGTTTTCAGCTAGCGTTGAATGTACTACAGGAGACGAAATTCTAACCCTAGAGGGCCCTGGTTGTGGAGACTGACTTGTGTCAATAAATATATTCCCATTAGGTAGAACATCTTGGGGAGTTTTTGGACGCTCGTCCTCTGGTTGACTGTGAGTAGTCTCTGCCGGTTTGAATAGGTCTTCTGGAAATATATCCGGGTTATATGGATAAATTCCAGTGCTTTTGAAGCCATTAATAGCGTTTTGTATAGTTGCCGCACATTTAAAAGCGTTACCGAAAGTTCTCCGACTTGATATAAAGTTATCACTTTCCCAGGATTATTGATTAGCCATTTCTTCGTTTCTTGTTCATAGTAAGCATTGAGCGGAAACATAAAGGCAACATCTAATGGCTGTAGCCGGTGGGTTGTATGTGGCGGTATTACAATTATGTACACATGATTTGCTCTTGCCTTTTCAACTAACGTTAAATTTTTCGTGTGTGTTGCATGGCCATCACAAATCAGTAACACCGGGTCATTCTCGGTGGGTTTGGTGTATTTAAGGAAATGATCAAACTAAACATCAGAAAAGATCTCACTCTGCATCCACCCACTCGGGTGATATTCAGCGATGGATTCCGGAGGAAGTCCGTGCTCAAGGGCTGGGCATTTTCTTACTCACGGGAAAATTAATAATGGAGGGATGTAGAATCCAACGGCATTGAAGCAAATTTCGGCAGTAGTAGTTAAGGTACCTCTTTCCGCCGAACTAAGACTACCCACTTGTTTTTTCCTTTACTGGAGAATATTCTGGAGGGCCTATTTGGTACTGTAGACACACCTGCTTCGTCGCAGTTATAAATTCTACTGGGTGAGAATTTATGTTTCTCGAGCATTTCTCCCAGAAGCGTAAAGAATGAACTCACATTAAATTTATTGAAAGAGGAAGCTCTAGCGGCTGACGTATATTCTGGCAGTCTTAAAGAAATATTTTTATTTCTGGTTAAAAATCCAAAAATCCAATCACACCCTGCAAGACCTTTGGTGGCATTAAAATTATGAGCAATCTTATTTTTTTCTGCAAACTGAAATGCAAGGTGTCTCAATTCCCGAGTGCCGAGGCCGAAAAGCCTACTTTCCATTTCTAAGATGAAATCCGCAAGTTCCTTTTCTTGCTTTGTAGAAAAATAGGTCTAAATCGCCCTAGATATTTTTTTGAGGCTGCCTCCGGGTCCTCGTTCGATTTGAATCGTCTTTGAAGTGTTGTCAAAGGGACATAGTACTGACTTGCTGCCTTTTTTGCAGAAAGTACATTATTTCTTACGTCCTGTATAGCTGCCATCATCCTTTTCTCCGACCAAGAATGTTGCTGGGTTTTGCGTATATATTTACGCACCCAAATCTATTCTGAAAAAAGAAACAAATTTAACTTAATCCAAAGTGGCTTTGACCACTTTGCCCCACGATTAAATCCATCCAATACATATCGAAGAGGTATTTTAAAAGTAATAAGAAAATGCGCGTGTTTTGTTCGATTGCTTCTATTTACGCCTCAAATATATACAAAATGTCATTCTAAACTTGTACTATACTGAATAAACAATTTATATTTTCAGCAAAACTGCTGCTTTACTTACCGATGAATATTACAAACATGTGGCTTCAAAACTTTTCACTTCCCGGAAAAAAATGCGTGTGGTCTTAACCGTGTCTAATGCAGACTAATTAGCTCTACATCCGTAAGAGAAGTGATACACATGAAGACACCTATAGATGTCGTTACGATGCAGGATATATCACACAAAACCACTTTGTCCTCAGGAGCCGCTTTGCCCCAACTTCCCCTACTAAAAGATAGCGACAATAGTTTTAAAAAATATGGGGGTGGTGTTTCTGGAAAACAAGAACTATGACAGGCAAACTCTAACATCTAATTACATACATTTTAGATTTTATTTTTTATACGTATCATCGAGAACGTTTCATAATCTAGAAAAACCGTCTTACATTTTTTTTGTATCTAACATAATAACAGCACCGTTCGTGATAGTATATCTCTACATATTAATCCTGGCATTCCTATAAACACTTCAGTAAAACTACATCATCCGATACACCTTGAAGGATAACACTGTCCCGACCATTTCGGTTGTAAAAATCAATACCATTATTTGTAGTCTGTTTAATTTCTATGTGGCATCCATAAATGCAGCCTACAACCTGCCTGTGTAGGAATGTATAACTTATATTGAACGGCTTTGATCAGGTATTGAACGGCTTTGATCAGGTATTGAGCAGCATGGTGCTGTTTTGCAACGTGAATCGAAACTTGTTTTTCCAAGAACAACCTTCACAACAGTGAGATAATTTACACATGAAAGTAAATTCCTTCGCGGGACAAAGGTCAAACTATGCTGAAAGTGAGGTAGTTTACCTATTGCAGTGGTTTTAGATAGTGATACAACTTTGTTTTAAAAGCCTTGCATGTTTAAATTGATGCAGATTTAACAAAATAGCAATTTAATTTGAGTGTCGATTTAGTGAGATATTACTCAAGAAGATCATACATTTATAGGTGCTGCAAGATCGATATCATTGCTCTTTCTGTATCAGAATTGGTGTTGTGATTACATCATGGGGCGTGAGGGAGGGAGTGGGGATTATTCTCGAAATTGTAGGAAATCAGTACTCCCAGGGAATGCAACTCCAATCTATTTCGTCTTTTTACAAATATTAGTATTTTCGAACAGTGTGGGAATCTAGAAGGTTTCCATTCTTTACATTTTGTATTAGACAATTATCTTGCAATGTTGTCAAATGTAACGTAACATCAATAAAAATTAAGTAGATAGGAAGATATTGTTCGTTTTAACTTATTTTTTTATAGTATAGGGTCTTCCAATAAGACGTTTCATTTTCAATAGCCCGCCATTTTAACAGTTATCATGACTCAATCCGTAACTACTTGACAGATATGACAAGTAAAAATTACGCCATTAATATAAATGGACATACGCTTCAACAATGCAATGAAATTATTAAAATCCACTATAAAAATGGTGGAAATTTTGCGGTCACCGTTCGCAAAACTAAAGCATTTTTCGGCCGAAGCACCTTCTCGGTCAGCAAATGAAACTGATGAAAAAATTTTATGTAGAATCGAACTCGTCCACGTCGCCCAAGAACAAATGAGGATAGTAGCCCATAGTGTTGAGGAAAACCCAGATTTGTCTATTTCTTGTCGATCTTTGGAATTGAACGACATTACAAGCACTTTTAAGTTTAGTTAACACAAGAATTCATCGGCCATCAACAACGTCGTGTCTTTTGACTGGGTTCTTGGCATTAAACTGATTCGGAATTTCATCGAAAATCATCTTGAGTGATGAGGCCCATTTTCACTTGGGAGGCTACGTAAACAAGCAGAATTATCGCATTTGGGGCTCAGAAAACCCAATAATGATGAAAAGCCTCTCCATCCTCAACGTGTGACTGTTTGGTGTCGTTTTTGGTCTGGCGGGATCATTAGACCTTACTTTTTCGAAAATGAGGCTGGAGAAACTGTTTCGTGAATGGACTACGCTATCGAACGAGGATTAATGATTTTATATGGTGATTTCTCGAAGAGGCGATCACAATTGGCCACCTTGATCTTTTTTCTTTGGAGCTACGTGAAAGATAAGGCCTATGCCAATAATTCACAATCGATTCAAGGCCTCAAAGATGGAATTCGTAACGTTATCGAGGACATACAGCCGCAAATGTGCGAATTGGTGATGGAAAATTTCATGAAAAAAATAATGGCCGCCACGGCCATTTGGCTGATATTGTTTTCCATTATTAATGGTATACCCTTCTCTTTACAATTAAATAAACATCCGATGATTTCGCTTAAAAATACTAGTTTTTTTTTACATATCAAAATGAAACCTCTTATTGGAAGACGCTGTACAGTAAGAATGTTTTGTATGAAATCTAAAACTTGAAGTACTGTTGTAGTAAAAGTGAAGATTGGTTTTAAAGCAATTATGATAAAAGGTTACATTCCTTTTTAAAGGTTAGATTCCTTTTATAATTTCTATCTATAAATTTATGTTTTGCTTTTGGATCTGAATATTTCGAGAACTGTTGGGTTTTTATTGCAGAGTATGTTGCTTAAACTTAGTTTATATTATACAAAAGAATTCGAAAATGTAATAATCTATAAGATATTCTATATAAAAACAAAGTAACCTAACGTACAGTAAAACTGAACACTTTGTATATGGAAAATATCTTTGTGCTGTAGATAACTAAATATATTTTACATAGAATATTTTCTCAATAAAATGATTAGCAACGCTACAACCGACCGATTCTAGGAAAATGATATTTTGAAAGCTTCTGAGCTGGCATCAAACTAATCGCTATTTTTTACGTACAATGTTAAATTTCTTAACTTATTTTTTTCCTCAAAAAAATTCGGTAAAATTATACTTGAAAGCGGCGGCGTTTCAGAGGTATTCAATAAAAAGGAAAACAAAAGTTTAGAGCAGCTCAAACAGGCATTATTATTCATTTAAAAGACTAGTTACAAAGATGATGATCGTAGCTATATTTGTTACTCCTAGCTATCCTATTCTCGTACCTGGATATATCACTTAATTGTGTCGGCATGTTTCCTCCTACCTCTACACTTCGAATTGTTTCGAAAGTAATTCTGCTTCTATCATATTTACGACGTTAATTTTCCGAACTCAAATATATCGTTTGCTACGGTAATAATTCCGCTCTTGTCTTTCTCTCTAACCCTCTCTCCGGTGGATGAGTATATAAGTAATAATACTTCCGCCAAACAATTTCCCATTCAATGCGATTACTTCCTCCCTCAGCAGCATTTTACTATGGCCGTATCTGAGAGGGAGAGAGAGAGCCAGGGGTTTTTGAACATCAATTAAGTGCGGTGTACGAATTCCAACGGTGAGCGCAAGAAGCTGAAGTTCTCCGCCGCATAAAGCGGAATAAATGCTTAACAATTTCTCAAGTTGAAATATTACGTGACGCCGTTCGTTGGTTGCCTTGCCGTTGCTTGGTTTATAGAAATTTCATTATTCGCGAAGAAAATATTTGTCAAAACTTGATTAAAATTTATTGGAGAGAAATGGTTTAAAGCACGTATTATTGCTGGATTTGTAAGGGATAATAGTACTAAGCCGGTTATCAGTTCTTAATCGGAAATGATACCCGAGAAACCGTCTTTTATGATCAATTCTTATGTATAGTGTAGGGACACTTGACGACCTCTACGAAAGGTAGGAACCGTAATATTCAGGAGTTAGGTCAACTAGAACAACCTGGAAGAATCGCTATATTCGAAAATTCAAAAATGCCGGGCTAGAATTTGAATTTTTTGCGATATCCTTACTATCACGAAAGATAGGACCGTAATATCTTGCAAAAATACTCACGACAACCGGAATAATCCGGAACAAAAGTTAGGCAAACTAGAACAACTTAGAACAAAAGTTAGAAGTTAAACGTTGAAAATTCAAAAATGGTGGGTTAAGAATCACTAAAAATTTGATGACACATTGGTCATATATGAGAGATATATGTGAGATTGTTGACTATGAGCTGAGCAAGTTTTTCATAGTTTTTTTTCATAATTTTTTTTTAAGAGAAACTCAAAGCTACCATATACACTATGGAAGTAAGCGAGTGCTTCATGAATTTTGGCACAGGAGTAACAGTAACACCTAGAAAAATCCATGTATTAAGAAGAGATAAACTGCAAGCACGATACGCTAGGTCGACTAGACAACACCCCACTATCCCTAACGGGAAGGCCCCTGGCCAGGATGGCATTCCCAATGGAGCGCTCAAAAACTGCCGCTCAAGCTGCGGCGGTCTTTAACACGACACTCCGGTTGACATGCTATCCGACCAAGTGGAAATCCGCAAGGATTATTCAAGCACTGAAACCTAAGAAGGAACCGCACTGCCCTGAGAGCTATCGGCCGATATCGTTGCTGGATACAATGAGCAAAGAAACTTTGCTGTTGCGCCGAATCAGCGACCATTTGGAAGATGGCCATCTCATGGATAACGACCAGTTCGGATTTAGATCCGGACATTCGACCACGATGCAGCTATTCAGGATCGCGAATCACGTCACGACCGCATTCAACAGGAACCAGACGACCATTATGGTATCCCTGGACCTGCAGAAGGCCTTCGACAAGATCGGCCATGAAGGGTTGCTGACGAAGATGAAGGTAGCCGACTTTCAGCCGCGAATCCTGAAGACCACCAGATCGTACCTCAAGGACCGAAGATTCCACATCGTTGTTAACGGAACGGAATCATCAGAGAGGCAAATTCGGTCTGGAGTGCAAAGGCTCGGCACTGTTCAGCATGTACGTTGCGGACATTCCCAAACCGACCGACCGACGAGTGATTAACGCCATCTATGCGGATGACACCGCTATAGTGGCTACCTCGAAGAGTCCCGACATCGCAGCTCAGCTTGCTCAAGCGCAACTGGATCGAATCGAGGAATTCTTTAGCGAATTCGGTTTGACCATCAATCCGAGGAAAACGCAAGCTATTGCGTTAAGCCGGAGACGTCAACTCTCGCCCCGAAAGATCACCGTTCTTCGGACGGAGATCGACTGGAGCGAGAAGATCGAATACCTAGGAATGATCCTCGACCGGAAGTTGACTTTCGCCGAGCATCTAGGTAGAGCTAGGAACAGGGCCATCGGTCGACTGCACCAGCTATTATATCCTATCCTCGGTAACCCCAAACCGTTGATTGAAGGAATACATAAAGATGCGCAACCTATGACAGTTGACAGAAATCTCAGATCCCTTAAATGCAAATCTCCATTTAAGGGATCTGAGATTTCTGTCAACTGTCATAGGTTGCGCATCTTTATGTATTCCTTCAATCAACGCCCAAACTCAATCCGAAAACGGGCGCGATGCTGTACAAAACCCACATCCGCCCGATCCTAATCTACGCCAGCCCAGCTTGGGCCACGGCGGCTCCATCCCACATCCTTCTTGTATTCCGACTTCCTAGACGCACCTCGCTGGTAGTCCTCCAAGAACTTACAGCGGCAGACGTCCAGGATCCGAACGAGTTCTTGAAGAAACGCAATCGAGAATTCTTCGACAAGGCACTCGCGAGCAGCAACCCAGCGTTGAGTAGCGCTATCGCGCAAAAATCAGTGGAGCCCACCTAGCACCGCACCACAACGGAGATACTCCGACAAATGTGACCCGGTGATGATTGATTAACAAAATAAACCCTCTGTTTCGTTAGTTTCAGATACCAACAGCGAGGGCGATCCATCCAGAAGACTCCGAGAAGCCACAACAACCCAGGAACCCAAGGACCACCAGAAGGACATCCATGAAGGAAGTGGAACTGGAAGAAGAGGACCTCTCAAGAAGACGCAGACAACCGACGACGTAACACCCCACTCTCAACCAAATTCCGGTCCGCCTTCTACATAGCAACTGTCGCAGACTCATAATCAGTCGCATATCAGTATCGAAGATCTGTTGATCGAACGCTCTAGAATAATTATCTACTTTAGAGTGTACATCTGACGATTAATATCTAAGGTGGGACCATTTTATAAAAACTTATTCATAAAAATGAATTATTATACAGTGGAAGAAAAGATTTTCGTTGTAAAATATTATTATAACGGTAATTCCGGTGAAACTATTTTCTAGAAACACCAAAAATCCGCCTACTTGTGCTTACGTTTGGTAAACCGCCTCGAACGGAAAGTGATAGTCGCGGGATAGTAGCGAGATTCATACAGTCACTGCTACCTAAGGTGGACCATGCATGCCATGGATATTATAACGCACTTAAAATATTCCATACTGTATACAGGGCGGGGCATTAGTGCGAGGAAGTCCAATCCTCCTGTATTGTAAAAGAAATGAGAAAATGTTATTAATACAAAAGTTGAAGCGTATAGGGGACTATAACTGAAAAATATTTTTAATTATGTTAACTGTTTGGCTGGAACAGGTTTCTAGTAACAGTCTGTGCTCTGTAGTTCATCGCTTTCTTCCGTGGTGGTCCAGCAGTAACCGCTTGCTTTAAATCAGGTGTTGACAGAATTTGTTGGAAAGAATTCCTGGGTAGAGCCTTAAGTCGTTTTCGTAAATATGCTAAGGGGATGTCATCTTCAGAATCTGATGATGTTAGTATGAGTGAGGCAGTATTGGGTTTTTGAAGTGGACGTGAAGATTTTTCGACAGCAAGTGTTGCCATCACTGATGTCGAGGGCTGCTGGTCCTGCTCTTCTATCTCCTCGCTATCAACCAATTTCTGCGTGACGATCGATGGAGCAAAATGCCATTTCAGATATGGCATCTGGATTAAAAGGGTAAATTCCTTGTCATATAACCTCTAGGGGACATCTTCACTATAGTGCCTGGGGGTAGATCGTCACAAAATTCTGGTTTATCTCTTTTCCTTTGAATATTACCATTGGCGGAATAGCATTCCCAAAAGCAGACACACAGCCCACCACATTAACATTCTCTGCATGTTCATTAGAGATAAAATGAACCCTCTTTGTACCTTTTTGTGCGACAACAGTAGGTTGGTGGTGCAAAATTAGACGACAGCCTTTCTCATCCATATTAAAAATTTTCTTTGGCTTGTGCTTTATTTCCAATTCGTCGAATATGCTACTAAGTTTTTAAAATGATCCTCCACTATAAATTTATTGAGTTTCTGGGCTCTTGCCTGATTCAAAAATTGAGCCTTGCGTTTTGATATTTGTGGATTTTTTTAAATAATGCTTTAAGCAAATCCTTTCCTGTTCTTTGATTTTCTTTGTTGAAATTGTTGGGTATGTTATTTATCTGGCAGAATTTGTAAACATTACATCGTAGCATTTTCATCGTAAGTGGAAATCCTACATCTGCCATACGTTTAAGTCTTCCCACTAAATCTTTCTTCTGCTCAGCATTCAGCACGGATTTTCGACCTAAACGTTTTTCGATCCTTCCGGACTTGAGGTGATCTCGAAGGGTTCTTCTGGGAATATGGTACCTCTCCGCAGCAGCACTTTGACCTTAAATCCCTCTCGATACTGCCTGTATTGCTGCTTCCATACTTTTCTCGTCCCATCCTAAACTTCTTTTTTTTCTACTGATGTTGTTTTCTTTTCCATAATTACTTCTGATACAAAGAAACTCATATGACTAATAACGCCTATCCCAAATTTTTGTTCAGCGTTTAATAACGCCCACCCCACTTTTTGTTGGGCGTTATTAGCCGCTTTACTGATTTTAAACAAAAAGGGCTGAAACTTGCAAAAAACACTTTTTCAAACTAAAACTATTTGTAATTTACTTACCATATACCTTAAGTCTTCCATGTAAAAAAACTGTATTCCTCGTTTAAAAAAATAATCAATTTACTTATGGTTTTGCGACTCTTTTATAAAACGGGGTACAAAACCACCTGCTGAAACTACTTTGTAGTAACTGACTGCCAAATCGCATAATGACGCTTTTCTATCGGTGTAATAATAATAATAATAACAATAGTCCTTTATTGCTGTAGAGATCCATGTCCTTGTCTTACTAGAGTGGATTACGTTTGTTTGAAATATCATTTGTTTTTAATACATTACAGTAAGGCGCCTAATTCCAAAGTGGGCGTAATTACCCGTATGTACCTGTGTATGTATGTCATGTATACTGTCACTTTTTAATGTGTACTTTATGAATGTTTATTATATTGGCAAAGCTGATATCACAAATGTGATCGACAGCGAAATAAATATTATTTTTCTGCTATTCAATCTATCAATATTTTCTTGTATTGTAGATTGTATTATTAGCATATTAATAATATTGTCTACAGTGTGTGGCCGTTATTTATTATTATCCCCTAACGTCATTCCAAAACCAGTGTTATGTTCTTCTAGTAACACATGTTTTGTTGTGATGACAGAAGATAATAAGATAATCAAAATCAAAATAATACAAATCTATATAGAGGATTTGAATATCGCGCTCTTTTCAATGAAATTTCCAGTCATGACGATGAGGGCGTTAAATATCGTATAACAACTTTTATGAAAAGATACCACGCTTGCAGCTTATTGTGAAAGTTAAATTCATCAAAAGACTAAAAAATAAGTGACCAACTTTATTTTTGTAGGTTTCAACGATTTCTTTATAACCATTTTCAAGAACGAATAAAATTACGGTCTGCCAATATACAAAAGATTCTTTTTAACGCGTAAAGAAATCAGTTAAACGGTGCGTCATATATTCAATAAGAAAGGAAATTTCATTCTTATCTCGACTGGAAATATAACAGACAATGTTAAATGAGATTATTGATGAAGAACTCTCCAAGTCTACGGCAGACGTTTCCTCTTCCTCGTAAACCACTCGTCTTGTACACACTGCCTGCAGATGGAACCTTCGTAACGTCGCGCCGTCGCTTTTGTACCTCAACTATGGGGTAGTAATGTAAGTACAGTTACCCAAAAAGATCTTTCGAATAATTGTCAAGGTAAGTATAATCTCGACGTTATATTTATTTTATGTCAGTAAGCTCATATCAATTATATTTTTTACCTTTAAAACGGAATTTTATTTTAATACATTAATTATTTTTGATATGAAAAATAAAATAAACTCGATAACTACATATGTTGTTTAAACTTTAGGGATAGTAAAATGCAATTATGCAGATAAGCGGTACACTGTTAGTAGTTGGTCTAAACCATTTTTGCCTTAGTGTACACGTTCGATTTGACGCCTGCGGCCTTCCCAGGCGTCCTCGGTTAGGCTGGCTGACTGCTTGAATGGCTAATCGGAACCGCTGCAACCGAAGACATTTGTCGACGTTTTCGATACAGCTAATCCTTTGTTTCTAAGGTCGATTGTTCCTTATCGTACTTCATCTATAGAAGGTAGAGTCACGGAAGGGTGCATTTCCCGATAGTACGAACATGTAGAAGGATTATTAGGTATTTGTTGGCAATAGTATAAACATTTTTCTGCTAAGGAATATCTGATGTCATTATCCTGATTTTGAAATCGACGATAGCAAAACTTTTATGAAATATTTACATTTCCTTCCTTTCCTTGAGAATAGCAATTTTCAAGTAGAAGTGAGCGTTTATTTCTTTAAAAAAAAACTCAACAAGTTGAAACCAATTCGTATATGATCATTAATGTTTCCTACACTAACAGTGCCAATTAGACGATTTACGTAATAATATTGTGAGATAGTGTGCTAATGTTAACCGTACACTCCAAAATGTTTTTGAAAATATCAAACAGCGCTTTAGTTTATGTCTAAATGTTAGGATACAAGATTTTCAACAGTTATTATAAACTTTTTCACCAATGAATTATAAATCATTTATGTGATGATTTTGTAAATAAACTCCCTAGTTGTATTTTGTTAATTCAAGCTACGGAAACAGAATTACTAATTCATGAAATACGTTTTAATGGCCACAGTCTCTCACTACCTCAAACGTTATTGCTCTTATGACATAATTTTAGCCATGCGTAATGACGTTTCGACGTAGGGAGAAGGCACCCACTTTGGATATAAAACACCGTGGTTTTACGGCATAAAAGTACAGACCGTCTCACAAAGAATCCCGAAAGACCTCGATTAACTCTTGGTAGCGAGAAACCTGGTTATAGGACGTGGTCTGAACGCGTAGGACTCGATCTGGAATTCCAGGACAATAAACCCAAACGGAAAAGCTCTAAAGGAATGGCTGGATACGAACAAAGACGTCATGGTCAAAGGCCCAGAAAACCGCACAACTTGGAACGGAAATGGCAAACATACTAGACATATTCCTGGAACGAATGATACCAATGAGCACCACAAGGACGATCCAAAAAATGGACTCGGACCACTTTCCAGTAGTGGTGGAAACAGAAGTACAGAACGAGACCAGAAGAGTCGAACGACCCAAGACCAACTGGATGAAATTGGCGTATTACGCCGCAAGTCACCGGTACGATGAGAGGGATATAAAAAACGACGAGATAGAAGAGGCGGCGAGACGTAAATTCCAAAACATACAAAATTCCCCGGAGAAGAGCAAAGAAACACCAAAAAAATAAGAAGCGGACTAGACTGGGTCTAACGGCTGAAGAGAGGGAAGCCCTCCACAGAAAATATGAAGCCAACAAACACAAAAGGGTGGTGGACCAACTACTGGAATCCAAGAGATATAACCGCTGGAAAGAAGCAATTGAAGAAATTGAAGAAAATCCCCATAAACTTTAGCCGATATATAAAAGACCCCAACCAAATGCACCAGTGGAGGACAATGGTTCTTCCAGGACGAAGAAAAGGTTGAAAGGATGGCAGTGTTCTTAGAAAACCAATTCACATGCCAGGGATCAGCAGAGACGAAGTCCATTCAATCGGCGGAGGAAAGTTACCAACACCTGAAACAGCTCAACCCCGCAGATCTAGAGCTGGCTACCCAAACAGAGGTCGAAGGGATAATCAAATTCTTGTCGTTAAAGAAAGGCCCAGGGGAATACAACATACTCAGACGAGCGGTTAAACTTAAGGGAGAAAAAAGAACGCAAAGAACTAACAAGAATCTTCGAGAATATGGAAGAAAGCTATAATCACCATGCTTCCAAAAGGAGAAAAAGAGCCCACGAATTTGAAAAACAGAAGGCCAATAAGCTTTTTAGATAACTTCGGCAAAATAACAGGGAAGGTAATTTAGGACAGACGAAGGTCATAGAAGCAAATTCTACCAGCGACGCAGTTCGGCTTCACACGCAAACTAAGAGCAGTCCAACAGGCATCCAACCTATTCTGAGAAGTCAAAGAGAACATGGAAGCAAGGAAGTTTACATTAGCAGCCTTCTTGGATTGGAAAATGATGCATCTCCCGAGCCGTCAGTACCTAAGCAAGCTAAAACTGGCTGGAGGACCGCCAATTTCAGGTCCGGGTGAACCAAACCAGATCGTACATAAAAATGGCACGGGAAGGCCTTCCCCAGGGCTCACCACTATCTCTGATCCTTTTCAACGTGTTCGTCGGGGAACTCTCATTTGCACTCGCCGCACTTCTGCATCGATCAGAGGGCTGCGCTAGGCAATCCTAAAATAAGAAGAAAGCATCCCAGCAAGCCCTCCATCCAATCATTAAGGGAACGAGGGACACAACGAAACTGCCATCATTGCCTACGAGCAGAAAATTCAGTAAACCATGGGAAAGATAATAAAAAGGGCGTAAAAGTAGTTCCTTTACGAATACATAATCCAAATTTTTCTTCCTGGTCTCACATCGGACAAGATTTGTTGATAAAACCAGCCTCTTGTGTGTGATAGGAAACTATGTATGTTAGCTCACGAGGCATCCTTTTCAAGTGTTGGGCGACAATTACGTTGCCATCTTAAAAAGTGGCCAAGTGTATTGTTGGTAGAGACAACATTGGCAGATAGACTTCCTAGAAATCTTCTTCAGATGTCGGATGATTGTGTTGTCGGTAGATAGAAGATTCTGTGCGCGCACAAAATTCTTGGAGATGTCGTACTTCATATTAAACACTAATAGAGCAAACCTTATCAAACATTTTTATTACGCCTGAGCTATTTAAATCTGAAAACTACTAAAACAGAGCAGATATACAGTGGTGGTCAGATAATAAAGGACAGGTTGATAAAATTTTATAAGTCGTTTATACTGGAACGAGGCATCAGACAACAGATACTGTGCCACGAAGAGTATGACCAAAGAAAACATCTGTTGGAGTGGACCGGAGTATAGTGAGGCTGTCTAAAAAAGATCCATTCAAAACCGCTGTATAGATTCAATGTGAAATTAATGCAGAACTGAACACACCAATATCTGTGAGCACCGTCCAACGTCGTTTACGACAAATAAATCTTTATGGTAGAGTAACTCGTCAGAAGACGTTGGTTAATGCGAAAAATCACGTAATACGATTAAAATTCGCCCGCGAATACAGGCATTGAAACGTTGACGAATGGAAACGAGTTCTATTTTCCGATGAAACGAAGGTAAATAGGATCTGTTTTGATGGTCACGTTTATGTTCGTCGCCATTGCAACCAAGAGTTCAGCTTTAGGTATACAATCAAAACTATTAAGCACGGGGGAGGAAATGTGAAAGTGTGGATTTCTTTTGCTGACGCAGTGTCGGACCGATTTTTAGAATGCCCGGAGTTATAGACCAACATTTGTATATTCACATTTTGGAAAACGTTCTGATACCGTATTCAGATGAATTCTTACCGATTGCTTGGGTTTATCAACATGACAATGACCCCAAAGCATACCACCAAAGCTGTGACAATTTTTTTATCAGAACATGCGGTTAAGGTTCTAGAATGGCTTTCTTGTAGCCCTGACCTCAACCCAATCGAAAATTTGTGGTGTGACATTAAACGCGGTTTAAAACAAAAAACATAAAAATTAAAATGATCTGTACACAGCTATCGAGAGTGCTTGGCAAAGCATAACCTCTGAGAGTTGTGTGCAGCAGTGTGAAGAAGTCGTGCAATCCCATGTAATGTCCTTAATTAGTTGAGTTGAGTTTGGCTTTTTATTTATTTTTCTGCAAAAGTATTATGTTATATATTTTTTGTTTTTCTAAGTAGACACAATTTTTATGTTTATGAAGATACTGTAAATAACAACGGCATAGTGAACTAATAATTTTTTAAATTTTCCAATAAATTTAAGCAGTTTGGAAACAATGGTGTTTATTTTTTTGACAAAAGTATTATGTTATATATTTTTTGTTTTTCTAAGTAGACACACTGTTAACAACGGCATAGAATAAAATTCGGTTCTATAAATATACATGGTTCAGATCTATTTGAAACTTATCATGTGTATATATCGTATGTTTTTAATCTTACAAAAAAAAAGAAAATATCAAAAAAGAAGTATTCAAATGTGACATCATGTGTATCATATTTTGTGTTATACACACAAATGCGTTGTCATCTTGGTAACCTGTGTTTCATAAGTACCTACCGAAATAACTGACATTGAAAACTTTCAATTTTTTATGTTTATGAAGATGTAGATATACTGTATGTATCACATAATATAAGTATAAGTGATTAAAACTCGGCTAAAAAAAATTGGAACTAATAATTTTTTTAAATTTTCAATAAATTTAAAATAGAAACAATGTAAGATTAATATACCTTAAGTAGAATCTATTTCACACAGGCCCGGCTAGCTCAGTCGGTAGAGCATGAGACTCTTAATCTCAGGGTCGTGGGTTCGAGCCCCACGTTGGGCGAATATTTTTTTATAGCTGCTTTTTTAATTTGTAATATCTAGTAATTGATTGTGTCATTTTTTGAAAAAATGAATTGTTTAAATTGTTTTTAAATTTATAATTAGTAATTTTATTGTAATTAAAATAGCGTATTTTCTGCTTACACAATTTTTGTGTTTCGCTTGTGTAAATCTATTTCTGTCTTATTATAAGACAGAAATAGACAATATAAGACTCTTATATTGTGAAATATAATGCGTTTACTTACAGAAAGCGCAGTGTAAGAGTATAAAACATTTTACATATAAGTTTTAATGTAAGAACTACTGAAATGTAACGAGATAAAGTTGAGACGGGGTTGAAGCTATGTAGGTGATAAATCTGCAGCACTGTACTTGTCTATTGCCTATATTCGTAAAAGTTATATATGGCAGTCAATGTCTAGTAACTGGATGCAAAAAGAGAACATGCAAACGTCATGCCGAGAAGTAGAGAAAACTGTCTTTTCATGCTTAGATTTAAAGTGGAAAGTATATACATTTGTCACGTATTATACAAGGTAGAAACATTATTTATTTATTAGTTGATTAAAAATAAATTAAAATTGTTAATATTTTATTTTATAGAGATTGTATTATTGTTAATTAGTAGTACGCGTTGTTTTTTGTTAGGTACGTCATAATGGTCATAACTAACTTCATGAAGCTTATAATATATTCTTTAAAATGAGGATAACATTGTTTTCAAAAGATACAACTTCACAGAACTCCATACAGGACTACCAATTACGTCGACCCGTTAGTGTGATAGCACGATTTAAGATTTCCTCTTGCACCATCTTTTTTGAAAGCTGTTACAAACTCAAAGGTGTTTTGACGTGTTAAAAAGGAATGAAAAACACACAGCACATAATGAAAGCAATACACGATTTAAGATTCATCAGTGCCCCATTTACGTTTTTATTACAAAGACCCGTTAGTGTGATGAGCTATGCTTCGGAACCCTTCCTTCCTCTTGCACCATCTTCTCTTTCTAAAACATCGCTCGGTCGTTAACGAGCAAACAGATTTTTTAATAAGGCGCCTCTGGTGGCGGCCGCACTTACTAGAGACAGATATAACCGCGCATCATCGGAGCACACCAGGGTCATTCTTCCGAACACCAACTCTCATGCCATTTACATAAAATCCTTCTTTAAATTCTTACTATTCTGCATTCGAGCTCGGCTTCCGTGCGTCCTTAATGCCCGGTTTTTCAGTCTGAGTTTAAGTAAAAGTTCAACTGAACTCTGAACTTGAACTTGAACCATGAACCGCTTGATTGTGTTTTTCAGTGACTTTCTTGAACCAGTTCAGTTAAACTAGAACTAAAGACTAAAGTGCAATGTTGGTCAACCTGATATAAAGGAATTTAAGAGATGTATTGTTGGGGAGACTTGTTATTTAAAAGTAGCAACCAATCAAAATGCGAGGTATCTTGGAATTCCCAAAGCTCAATAATATTGTATATTCAAATGAATGGTTCATATTTTTGTCAGCGGTAACTTTTGATATATTTCCAAATGTAATAGAAATAACTTTTATGTTATTTTATTATTATTACTTTACTTTGCCCGGTTTTATTATTATTTTATTATATGCCCCTTCAACTATAGCAGATTCGTAGGGTTACCTATAATCCGTAATTTTATCTATATGTTTTATTACGGTTTGGCATTAGGAATTTCCAATACACGAATTGTTTCGTTTGTAAAGCGAAATTAATGGAAGGTATACCTTTTCTATTTTTATGGATGTACATTGTACATCTATATTGTGAGTTTCATCTGGGTTTTCCGTTTACTTAACTAGCATAATATCGAGTAATTTTATAAAATACTATTTTGTCATATTTATCAACTGTGGAAGGGATGGACAGTTTTCTTTCTAACTATTTTCAATTTAAAGAGTCAGTTCTTGTCTAGGCAATTGATTATAACATCCAAGTTTGAGAAGTGATTATTAGTTTTATACACTGAAGATGGATGAAGAAACGTCTGCGTGTAAGAGAGCTGCAAATTTTTCCGCTGAAGAAATTGATATGCTAATCGATTTAATAAAGAAAAAAAACATATAATAGAATCGAAAAAAACAGATCGTATTTTGTGGAAGGAGAAGGACGAGGCGTGGAAAGATGTTGCAAAGGAATTCAACGCATATTCCAATTCCAACATATATCGGAGCGCCCTTGTATTGAAAAAGAAATACGAAAATATAAAAAAAGAGGACCAAACAGAAGTTTGCTGATAACCGCCACCAATTAACTGCTACTGGTGGCGGACCATCGTCTCGGTGGATGAAGATATTAAAGATTTACTAGAGTTCGGCTCTGATTAAAAATAAGCACGGTGGATGAAGATATTAAAGATTTACTAGGAGTTCATAAAAATAAGCTGAAGAAAGATTTCTTAGCTATTTTGATAGCGACACAACCGAAGGTAAATTTTTTGCCTAAATATTGCATTCTTTGTTAATTTATTTTTTTATTGTCATACATTTTGTTTAAATACAGAAAATGCGGATAATGAAGAAATCATTATTGTACAGAGCGATCCATCAAGTAGTAGTGGCCAGTGTTGGAGTACGTATACCCCTTCATCTCTACAAGAACCAATTTCTGTACCACTACAAAATAATGGGAACAGTAAGGTTAGTGCAGTATCAGAAGGCAAAATAACAAAAAAACGCAAAGTCACAGGTTCTGTAACTAATGAAAAGTGGTCATCATTAGCCGATGTAAAAAATGATGTTCTACAAATTCAAAAAAATAATATGGAAGAAGAACATCAAGCAAAGATGCATCTTCTGCAGGAACAGAAACATTTAGCCCTCTTGCAAATTGAAGAACAAAAACTAAAAAATGAAATTGTAAAATTAGATTTACGTATTAAACAAAAAACATTTGAAAATATAAAACAATAACTATACACAATATACAATTTGTATCATTTACATATGTAATAATATAAAAATGTGATGTTTATCTCATAATATAATTGTATATAATAATTTAATAATTCTAATAATAAAAACAAAATATTATCAGTTTATAAGTTATTAAAATAATTTGTAATTAAGTGATGTCTTGTTCTATTGTCTCTTGCTACATTATAAAAATTTACTTGAGCTGGAACATCTTCTACTATATCCATCATGACATCAGCATCGACTGGAGGAACCTCTTCCTTTTCATCGCAAGCAATATTATGCAATACTGCTGTTGCCACAATAACACATTGGATGGATCGCAGCTGTAATCTCATTCCATGTGCTAATACAGGAAACCTCCGTTTCCATATACCATACAACCTTTCCACACAATTACGTGTTCGTATATGCGCTTCATTATATAAATTCTCTGCACGAGTTATTGGATTTCGTAAAGGTGTTAACAAATAATTACGATTTCTATAACCACTATCGCCTAATAATATATTATTTCCATGTACCTGCTGTTGAAATTCGTGACGCAAAGTACTATTATTAAATATATGGGAATCGTGGGCAGATCCTGGCCATCGACATACAATATTTCGAATTCGTAATTTATGGTCAGAGACTGCTTGCACATTTAATGAAAAATAACCTTTCCGATTTCTATATATTTCAGCATTTTCATTTAGGAAAACATGTAGTTAAACCAGAATCAGAACAGATGTCTACATACCTGGTGATTGTATTTTGATATGTAAAAGTCCATTTCACATTTTCACCACCTAAATAGGAAAACATTAGTTAAACCAGAAGTCAGAACAGATGACATACCTGGTGATTGTATTTTGATATGCAGTCTATAGCACCTATTACTCGAGGAAATGATGCAATTTCGTAAAAGCCTTGATTCACTTCTCGTATCTCATCTCCTCTGGTAAATTTATATATTGAGGTCGAAGAGAAGCAATGGCATGAGATACTTTACGAATCACTTTACTTGCTGTCGATTTATGAACACCAGCTATGTCCCCAACGGTATTTAAAAAGGCTCCAGTGGCATAAAAACGTAAAGTTAAAAGTAGCATTTGTTCAGGTGTTAATGAAAAATTCCTGTGAAATTTATCTGATGTAATTACAATAAATATTTATGTATAAAATATCTTTACCAGTCAGTTGGGTTTTCTATCATCTCCCTAATATTTGCTAACACACGTCGCACAGTATTTTTTTTAAACGAAACCGTACAAAAAAATCGTGATCATCCCAAAAATCAAAATAATTGGGCCGATTTCGTATATTTTTTGGCCTTCTTTCACGATTAATGTGGTCAATAAAATTAATAATGTCCTCATCCTCAGAAGAAACTACAAAATCCATTTTCTAAACAATATTTGATTGCGATTTACTACACTGCAGGGCTATGCTACTGGCTATACCAATACCGCCAAAACTATCTAATATTGAGGTTATATTTATACGTCAATTTTCGGTTCATGTGGAAGTTCAGGTTTAAACTCTATAGATAGTGCAGCTTAAACTTAAACCCATTTCTGATCCGGTTCAGAGTTTAACTGTCACTGAAATACACTTTAAACCCTGAACTTGAACTTGAACCAAAAATTGGGTTTAAACCGGCACTGAAAAACCGGGCATAAGAGTTTCATTTCCATCTAGCTTTATCGGTTGAGATTAAAAATTCGAGAATTACAGAAAGATTTATTGCGATTATTAAGGGCCGCAAGGATGATTGTCACAATCGCTTCGTAGGAGCAGTGGTTCAACGGTTGGAGTAGATACTAATTCAAGTAACAATAAGAGTAAAGTAAGTAATGGGAAAGATAGATGACATATCTAAGAATTCTACTTTTGGATATATCCGTAGTTTGTAGTTTGAGAAGTATTATGAGAAGGTTTTAGTCTAGGTGTTTGTTTTACTCGAAAGTGGGGTATCTTAGAATATCGTTTAAGGAGTCCTTGGTTACACACGTAATTACGTATATTGGTACATTTTGGTACATTTTTATCTTTGCTGTATTGTGTATGCATGTATTTGCAAATAGATCGCAGACGCGAGTGAAGGTAGCTGTAGTGTATAATACTTCCTGATTACCAACTACAAAAAATGTTGAAAAGTTTGGGAGATGAAATGAATGTATACAAACAAATCAACATTTTCGTTGCCAATGCATCACATATACATAGATTCATTATTAATTTTTTACAGCTGGCAATGTAGCAACATGTGTTACATACTTCGACAAAAATCACGGGGTAGAATCTCTTATGGCAAAATTGGGGCAAACATGAGTAGTACATGACTAAGCCCACGAGATGTCGTTGGGAGTAGTACGCCGTAAGTGCGCAGGTGCCATCAGGATTCGTTGTACGCTGTTTTGACAGACATCTGTTTACTCACCATTATTGTTTTTGTTGTTATGGATCGTAGAGCTAGTCTGTGATTTCAATGAATAGCTGTATTTCTTTTCGCTGTATCTAATATTTTCATAGCATTTGGGTAACACAATAACTATTTCTATATCTTCATAGCGTTTGTGTGAAAGATATTGTAGTTTTTCGTAGTTCTTCTATCTCTTCATAACGTTTGTGTGGAAGATATTGTAGTTTTATGTAGTTTTTCTATCTTCTCATAGCGGTTGTATGACAGATAGTGTAGTTTTTCGTAGTTTTTCTATCTGTTCATAGCGTTTGTGTGAAAGATATTGTAGCTTTGCGTAGTTCTTCGATTGTCTAAGACCCGATATAACCTGTTAAAAGTTTTAAAATCGTGTTTTATTTTTCCGCATTTACAATTATGTCCAAAAATATACAAATTTCTGTATTAATGCATAGACTTATTGTATATTTCTAATAAAAACAAGATATGTTTATACAATAGTTGTTCGTTTCACCGTTATTAACGGAGATTAATTTAGAAATCTAGTTCATCTTACTACTCACTGGTAGATGAACTAGGCATCTGAATTAATCTCTGTTAATAGCGGTGAACGAACACAAATTTTCATAATACATCATTTAAATAATTCATATTACCCGCCTTTTCGATTTAGTTCATGACTAAGGACGTAAGAGGCAGTATGTGTACTTTGCTCCAAGTGTTTACACGTGAATTTCCGATCTATTGGTACCTTATCTATGGACAAAAATTTTGTTGCATTCTGTGTGACGTTTGGTTTTGGTTTGGGTATGCTCTACGAAATGAAATATCAACAAATATCGAGGTGAGATTGTGGCACTTTTTGGTACTAATAGGGATGAGATTTTTTAATGTAATTATTCGGCGCATATTTTAGAAATGCCACGGGAGTATAAAGGGCTACATTAACAGTTTCTTTTTCACTTTACTATACGACACTACTGCGGACCTTTCGATGTATTGCGAAGAGAGCATTTTTTTCTTGTTCTGTATATCCTTTAAGTTTGACAATATTTTTTCCTCTTCCTTGTAACTTTTTGCTTTAAGTTTCACTAGTGGATTCTGTTGTCGTCCGTTTCCTTGTTGCTTTCCAACTTTTTAATAGTTATTTCTACCGGGCCTTCATTATTTGTTGTAACATGACACATATGCAACCAACATGACAGATTGGTACTACTGCTACAAAATATTCCTAAATAGTTCAAAATAGTTTGACAGATAATTTTAAATTTTATTTTAATTGAAACGTAAGTAATTTGTTGGAATAATAAAAACAAATTTTAGTTGTACGTTTATTTAAATAAAAGATTAGTGTTTATTATCATTTTAATAGCATATTATTTTATAATTAAAAAATTGTCAATTTTTCCTCTAAAAAACACATTTTATGAGTAGCTAATGTACTGAAAGTTTTTCACAATAAACACAGTTAAAACATGAATTTTTGTTAACATATTTATAATAAATGTTGGAAATGATGGCCATTTTGCAGTAAACAAATATTCATCCTACGTTTTAAATTTTCAAAAACATTGTGTAAATCATTCTGCGAAATGTTATTTATTTCATGCACAATTGCTGCTTCTAGTTCTTGTAAATTATGTAGTCTATTTCTATATATCCTATTTTTCAAATATCCAAATAAGTAAAAATCAAGCGGAGTAAGATCGGGAGAATGGGGTGGCCATAAATTAAATAGTCTATCATCGTAAAATTCTGCCAAATATTGGTGTGTCTCTGGCCGTGAGAGCAGGTGCATTATTTTATTGAAACCAGCCATTTTGTAATTCATCGTCATGCAACTGATTAAAAAATTCGTTTAATATTCCTCGATATCTTGCTGCAGTAATGGTATCGTAAAAGAAAATTGGCCCAATAATTCTTCTTCTTGATATTCCTACCCATATTCCTACTTTTAAAGGATGTAATGATGTTTCTACTAGTTGGTGTGGATTTTCTCTAGCCCAAGATCTATAATTTTATGAATTTACGTACCTATCCTGTCAGATGAAATGCCATTTTGGAGGTTATAACCTAAAATTAAATTATTTTATTTATTATTACATTCAATGTTGTTATTAATAGATAACTAACCTTCAGAAAGGTCACAATATATTCAATAGCTCTTAAAAGAACTGACCAAGTGACTTTTTAAAGGCGAAATTAATAGAAAAGTAATGCAAAGAAAATCTAACCCACACAGTATACAACACGAACAAAACTGTCATAACAAAACATTTGAGTATTTGAGTTTACTTATGCAGGATTGCCAATCCAAATGTATGCAACCAATATTGCAATAGGTCACGTGGGTTACAACCTTTTATGAAAGCTCTATATGTTCAAATTCTTTCGTAGGAGACATGCGTTATTATGGTCAGTGCTCAAATGATATTTTATTTTTTTATAATGGACATTTTTTGTCGTCGAGCAATTTGAAACAAAATTTCGTCATTGTTAATAATTTGATTATTTCTTGTGGTACAAAATGAATATTATTGCCTATTCTTTTATTTAGCAGATCGTCTAATTGCTTAACAAATCAACATAAAAGAAACTTATTGCCAAGAAAGGAATTACTAATATGCGCACTTCTCTTTTTCAGTTAAAATTAAACCGTAAATCACAATTATTCTGGGCGGGAAAAAAAGAACTCCACTTGTGTATACTTCATTAACCGCTTGTTAGGAGGAAACGAGTCCCAAGCGATGCTCCAGTGGAAGGAGACAGACACAAGGCGGTAAGGCAAAAGGTGGCATAAGTAAATAAGGTCGTACCCGCGTCCGAACAAACAGAATGTTTTTAATCTAAACAAAATCTAAAGCAAACGTCTAAATTATACAAGGGGACGCGCGTCTAATTAAATTATAAGGGCAGCAGTTTTGGAGTACCTACCGCCAGAACGTTGGGTAATAAATGCGGACCCCAAAAACTGAGTGAATGAGTGGCAAAAATGTAGAGTATAACCGTCGTTGTGGATGCTGCTGCTCCAATGCCTAACATTCCCAATGAGTCTCGGTCATACGCAACGTTATACTGTATACACTGCCAGAGGCGGATAATGCAAAAGGGACATGTGGGTAATACCCTTTCGATAAAAGAACCTTTTGCAACATGCACGCAATAGCACGATATCATCACCTGATCAATAATTTTATTAATCTGCATGATTCCAACGGCACTTAAACACAATGCAGATCTTAGTTTGGTTAACCTCTTCTGACGATGCATTGTCAAACCAAATAAAGACTAGAACATTTTTTTGCAGGCAGTAAACGTTTCTGATGCTTTACAATAATTTCAAAACCGTATTTAATGAAGCAACAAAAACAATCAATACTAAATGGGAGGTCATATTTTATGATAATTTGGCTGGTCTGGAGAGATTCAAGTATTGTCGGCACAATTTGCAGTTGCGATGAGTCTAAATTTTGATATTTTGATTTGATATCAGGAAGATGAAGGTAACGAGACCTAAAATTGTGATAGATTGAACAACAAATTTTTTAGCCACATAGGTTGTCATAGCGCTTTGAGGTATTAATCTCAAGCAAGTGGATCAGATAGAAGATGTGTTTCTGAGATGTAGTAGTAGTATTCAACAGATGTACTCCCAAGTCAAACAAACGTAGACTCAGCGTACGTCATATCAGGACAATGGAGTTATTGAGATGTTTTTAACGATTTCCGCCTGCTTTATGTAGGTTGAATCGTGATCGTTCTTCATATTATTAGTATAACTACTTTTTTATATAGCTGAGTAAATAAATTTTCAAAACCCGCCATAATCCCCACTCTAATGATGTCACAATGGCGACCTTCAAATGATCGTACTTTTTTAACCTATTAGCATTCCATATACTTCTATATCTATGAGCTCTCCCGTTAAAGCCTCTCTACACTGGTATACAGACGGCTCGAAAACGGAACAAGGTGTAGGAGCCGGAATAAGTAAGTAAGTAAGTAAGTAAGTAAGTAAATTATTTATTTAGCGTTAGCTATTAGCATATACATAGATCAATACATATATAAATTACTAAATATTTCTTACTAAATTGTATTCACCTTATGCTAGTATATCATGCCTAATAGATATAATTACTACATTAGATATGCGCCAATGTGTATCTGTACAGTAAATCTTTGAATAAATTGAAATTCATAGCATTTTTAATGTCATGCGGTAGGTTATTATAGAGTTTTAGTCCTTGAATAAATACATTTTTAGAAGTTTGTGTTCTATTATAATGATTGATATAAAAATTATTTATACTTCTAGTTTCGTAGTTATGAATCTCATTGACAATTGTTATTTTTCTACTAAGATACCGTGGCAACATTTGTTTTTCAGTTTGTGCACAAATATTACACTTTTGAAGTAAATTCTTTGTCTAACATTCATAAATTGCAGCGCATCTAACATAAAGAGCTATTGGAGTATATCGATCACATTTCAATATAACTCTCATGGCTCTATTTTGAATTTTTTGGAGTTGCGCAGATTCATTTTTATTGAGATTTAATAATATTGTAGTACAGAACTCAATGTGTGGTGCAATGATAGCCTTGTATAATAGTGTTTTAACATACGTCGATAAATATTTACCCACCCTGTTAAGAAATCCAACCTTTTGAGACATTTTATTCATTATATATTTAGCATGTTCCTTAAAAAGTAGATTGGTATCTATTATTACACCTAAATATTTTATGCTATCAACTCTCTCCAGTTTAAAATTACCTATTTTTATATCAATGTTACTCAAATCAATATTATTAAGTTTATACATACTAGCTAAAACCATACATTTGGATTTCTCGATATTTATACTCAAACTATTACTATACAACCATTTACATAATAAATCAAGCTCATTATTCATTGACTGTACCATTTCATTTAAATTGTTACCACTAATGTAAATCATAGTGTCATCAGCAAACATGCAGATGTCTGATTTATTAACAGTTGTGATCATATCATTAACGTATAAATTAAATAGTAATGGTCCCAAAACCGTTCCTTGAGGCACACCGTGACTCACACTTTTTGAACATGATTCAACACCATTGAATTTCACTTTTTGAGTTCTGTTATTTAAGTATGAACCAAACCAATTAAGCACTATACCTTTCAAACCGATTTTGTCTAGTTTTTTTAATAATAATTGACGATTCACCGTTTCAAACGCTCTTCTAAAATCAATAAAGACAGCTAATACCATTTTTCCACTATCAATTTCCTTTAGCCATCTGTCACAAATGTCAGCTACTGCTGTTTCACATGAGTGTCCTTTTTTGAATCCCGATTGATTATGCACTATGACGCCATTTTTATCACAGAAATTGTGTATACTCGGAGTTAAACCAAGAACGGAAATCAGTTTAACTCTATCGAAGGAAACAGAAGTTTTCCAGGCAGAAACAGTTGCGATTTACTACTTTGTCAGGGAAATATTAAGGCAAGGGACAGGACAAAAACCCATAGCCATCTTCACTGATAATCAAGCGGTGATAAAAGCGCTTGACGCAACAAAGATCACATCAAAGCTGTTATGGGACTGCGTATGCGCACTAAACGAAGTAGGGGCGCACAGCAAGGTGACCCTAGCTTGGGTACCGAGGCACGAAGGTATTAAAGGAAATGAGAAGGCTGATGCTCTGGCCAAAGAAGGAACATCTAAGCCACTCATTGGACCTACACCATCGTGTGGAACCACAAAAACAGAAGTAGCCAAAACCATGGAGAAATGGTCGGCAAGTAAATCCCTCGAATGGTGGAAAAACTCCCCAGGACAGCGGCAGGCTAAAGAATTCATCAAAGAATACATGCCTAAATACACCGAGGACCTTCTGAACAAAAGCAGGAGAACGGTCAGGCTAGTTGTAGGCCTTTTAACAGGACATAACAGACTCAACAAGCATATGAGCAACCTTGGTCTGGCGGAAAACACCATGTGCAGAATCTGTCAGACAGATGAAGAGACCTCGCAGCACATTCTGTGCCAATGCGAGGGGCTAGCCAAATTGAGGCTAGAGTGCTTTGGCGAACCATACCCACACGCGGCGAGCTACATGAAGACCAACCCGGCAAAGCTGGAAAGCTTTATAAAAAAGGCTAAGCTAGACCAGGTGGTCTAGATAATAGGGAGCTACAATAGACCTATGGGTCGCAGTAGCAAGAGGCCACATAGCCATCCCATTCAATTATCTATCTATCTATCTATATCTATGATCTAACTCCACAGCAGCCATTTTTATCTCATCACGACTTGTAGACTTTTACAAGGTTAATTTAGAGACTGTAAACGAGTAAATTCCGTTAAAATTAAGTGTTTTTAATGCATATCCCACAGAAATCAAACGGTATCCTATCAATATGTTTGAACAGACAAAGTCAAGTCCCTGTATTGCATTATATTAAAATAAAAACAACTCTACGCTTACTTGAGCTTAATATCCATGAATTATTGTTTGCAATAATGAAAGCTTAATTTTTAAACATCGTTCCATGTAAAGGGTGCCAGAGTTTTACTTTTTTTTCGATAAGCAATTTAATGCTGCTTAAGAATCCATTAATGTAACAGTAGGTATCGTTCGTTTTATTTTTTTTTTTAGAAACTCATAAAATTAAGTTACTGCTGCAGAAAATGACCTTTAGTTTATCTGTTTCAAACTAATGACCAAAGTGGCATTTTTAGTCGTTGCTACGTCCCAGTGATTGCTGGGAACTGTAAAGTTGTGGTTACTAATGACGGGATCGTTATTGCCACGTCTCCATTACGTGCAAACGACCAAAATGGGGAACATTTTGAAGGTGATAGCTCCGTAAAAATTACTATTCCGCTACTTATACCGCTATGTCGCACTTACGTTCCAACTAAGTGGCGGGGACGTAGTGGCGTGGTCATCGCTACTTTATAAGGTTTCGTTTCTTTGCTTGTCGTTTTCGCCTCGTCTTTCTCTTACATATTTAAAAAGAGCTTTTAAGCATCTCCCGTCATTATTCAGCCGCGACAATCATAATGGAAATAATATTTGCAGGTTTAAGGAAATATATCGCTTGTAGGGGTGCGCCCAACTTTGCTGATTACGAGTTTCGAGTACAAAGAAATTCAAAACGCTTAAAAAAATTCTGTCGAATGTGATGTTGATAGATTGAAAAATTAAACGCGTCATCTCAGAATATATGTTTTACAATTATTTTTTTTCGGCAAGACAATAAAAAATGCATGAAATTGGTGAAAGGTGTTGAAATGTTTTTCTAACTTTTCTCCTAATTGTAGGAATTCGGCTTCGCTTTAATTTATCTTTTTCTTATGATATTTTGAGGATGCTGTAATTGTTGTACAATAAGGAAATTGAAATTAATGTAATGGCGTCCTACATTTTGTGAGTAAATATGGCGCATTTTACAAAAATTACTGCAAAGTAGTATTGGCAGAGTTGGAAGTAAAAATTACTGTGAAGTAATTTTCGTGAGTAGCCTTAAATATTACTACACAGGTCCATGACTTTGAAGGAATTTCAAAAGTAGAAACAGCGTCGTAGTTACTTTCAACGCTCCCATAAAGTAATAAAAACTTTGAAGTGAAATATTAGTAACAAAACAACGTTACAGTGACTATCGAATATCACTTTAAAGTTTGTGCCACCTTAAAGTTATTTTATATAGTAGCAGTCCCATTACAGAAATTTCAAAAGCTACCTGTAAGTACTGAAACTATTAAGTTCCAAATTGTAGTAATAATAACTACATAATTACCAAAAAAGTTTAAATAAAAGTAGGAAAAACTAGAAAGTCGTTTTTATTTTGATATTAACATAACAACGACTTGTCTGAACTTCAGACCTCGGTTACCGATACTTTGATGCTGCTTGGGGAGTGCAACATATAGATGTCGTTCAAGGTCCATACAATTCTCTTTCAAACGAGTCCAGGATTATTCAGATAGGTAGGCTGAATAGGAACGGAAATATTAAGCTTCAAATATTTACAAATAGATGGTCTTTCCTCTCCCTTATTATGACAGATATCACGAAATCTCACTACAGAAAATTATTTAGTATTAAGCGGGCTTTCCAATTTCTAATTTCCAGCAATTTGTCTTGACCACTTTAACTATCAAAACTTTTTCGTCGCACAATCTAGGAGAAATAGTTGCCAACATACAGCTGTTTACCTGCCTTAGTGGCCCAGCCTATACATATTTTCTGGCATAAACTTGCAAAAGTATTTATTCTCAAACTTGTATAAATTGCTACTACTAATATACAGGGTGATTGGTGAGAATGGCCTATTAAAAGTATTATACAAACGGATAAGAATTTGAAAACAAAATTTTGCAGTTGGATATGGTTGAATATGAACTATCACGTGAAAATATTTTTGAATAAATATCACTTCCCGTTAACCGGAAGTGGGCATTAACTTCGATTTTTTAAATAGCATGCTATAAAATAAATTACAAATTCAGCTTCTATGATAAATTTTACACATATTTCATGTATCATACCCTATACCTAAATACCATTCCTTCTGAGTTATTCGCAATTAAAGAAAAAAAGTGACAGATACCGATCTTACTTTATAGTGATATTACTTCACGTAGGAGTAAATGAGGCGAATGAAATTTTGCATACGCGCAGCTGATATTATGTAGTTATACAACATTTGAAGTTTTTTTCTGTAACATTATACAGGGTGTTTAAAAACTTAATTGCTTATAAATAAGTTCAATCCGCGGAAAGTATATTTTCTTAAATGGAAAGGTATATATTTTATTAGATATAATGATTCTACAAAATATTCTCTTTGAATCCGTATTAGGTGTTCCTATACCTAAAATGTAAGGTTAATAAGTTATAACGATTTAATTAATCTCCGTACCTAAAATGCTCAAATATGTCAATTTACAGAAGCAAGTGTGCTTAGCTCATTTGTTTTACATACTTACTTGCCACTTATTTTGACGTCTGTCATTTTAGTTAGTTGTTCTCGCGTACACTGTGGGAAATAGATCTGCACCAGTATAATAATTAGGGTAAACAATGCGAGTATTTACTTTACAACAACAAAAAATTATTTTATTTGTTGCAAAACATTGTTACCTTAGTATTTTTTTACAATTTTTATTTTACCTCTGTAATAACATTGTTTTCGTTTCTGTGCAATACATTTTTCTCAGTATATTGTGTTAGAATGGATTAGCATTGAGAGTAGACCAAATCAGGTAATCATGAATTTATTTATTAAGCAAAGTGAATGTAATGAAATAGTGAAATAAACGTATCAAACGTTTAGTGAAAGATACTGACATTTACAAGCAATGATCAGCAAAAATTGTTAAGAATTTTTAAGATATAAAAAGTTATTTTAGGTACGGAGGTTAATTAAATCGTTATAACTTATTAACCTTACATTTTAGGTATAGGAACACCTAATACGGATTCAAAGAGAATATTTTGTAGAATCATAATATCTAATAAAATATATACCTTTCCATTTAAGAAAATTACTTTCCGCGGATTGAACTTATTTATAAGCAACTAAGTTTTTAAGCACCCTGTATAATGTTACAGAAAAAACTTCAAATGTTGTATAACTACATAATATCAGCTGTGCGTATGCAAAATTTCATTCACCTCATTTACTCCTACGTGAAGTAATATTACTATAAAGTAAGATCGGTATCTGTCACTTTTTTTCTTTAATTGCGAATAACTCAGAAGGAATGGTATTTAGGTATAGGGTATGATACATGAAATATGTGTAAAATTTATCATAGAAGCTGAATTTGTAATTTATTTTATAGCATGCTATTTAAAAAATCGAAGTTGATGCCCACTTCCGGTTAACGGGAAGTGATATTTATTCAAAAATATTTTCACGTGATAGTTCATATTCAACCATATCCAACTGCAAAATTTTGTTTTCAAATTCTTATCCGTTTGTATAATACTTTTAATAGGCCATTCTCACCAATCACCCTGTATATATATATTTAAATACATATTTAAGTTAAAATAATCCTCATGTTTTATTCCGTTTACGAAATTTTAACGGAAAGCTAGTAGATTAGGAATAATGATATCTGTATCTTGAATAACATACAGGGTGTCTCAGCGAGACCGCTAATTAGAAGTTTGCTGCTGGAGACTCAGTAGATAAACGCTTTCTAATTTTGATATTTCTCTTGAATTTTGAGATTGTATGTTATCTATTATAACTGTATGTACATTAATTTAATAACAGGGATTTGACATCTACACTCTCAACGGTTACGTTTTGTTAGTTAAGTAGTAGTAGTATTTTGTATTGTATTTGTAGTTTTGTTTTTATTTTAATTTTTTATTTTTTTTTGCTTATTATAGGTGTATTTTCTTGTCATATATACAGGGTGTCTCAGCGAGACCGTTAATTATGGCGTTCTGGTCAAAATAAAAATTTGAAATGATATATAGTCGATTATGTTCTGTTCAATGAAAATATTATTAGATTTCTAGTGCTTCCGGTTATACCGGAAGTCGCCATCTACTTTATTATTTCTAATGGAACACCCTGTATATTCTTACACATTTGGATTCATCTATTTCTAAGCTGTATGAATATCTTTACTTTTTGCAATTTGATTCGGGCGTTTTGTAGTTATTCGATTTTTTCTGAAAAAATTTGCTCTAGCACAAAGTACACACATAACTAATCGATACTTATCCAGTGTGCCATGGAAAGTAAACGTTCTCAAAGACTTACTGTTGTGTGTATTTTTCAAATAATCTAATTATCTCCTAAACTATCAATTTTAGGTATACTACATCTAGGACATAAAAGATATAGAATTGGACGCCAAAGACGACTAAGTAATAAAATATGGGGGGGAGGGAAGAGGTGCCGTTTTAAAAAATGAAGTTATGATTCTTCAAAATTTCGAAGAGTTAACGTGCCCTAATAAAGTAACCACGCAATGTAGGCAGCCGTTCTCGGCGCTAAAATATACTCCAACGTGTTGTTTGAGTATATTATGAATTTTAAATTGATATCCGAAAAATCGAGTGTTCTCTGATTTTTTGAATAAATGTCTGTTAGAGTAATTTTTTCAGAAAAAATCGAATAACTACAAAACGCCCGAATCAAATTGCAAGAAGTAAAGATATTCATACAGCTTAAAAATAGTGGAATCCTAATATGTAAAAATATACAGGGTGCTCCATTAAAAATAATAAAGTAAATGGCGACTTCGGGTATAGCCGGAAGCGCTAGAAATCTAATAATGTTTTCATTGAAGAGAACATAATCCTCTATATATAATTGTAAATTTTAAAATTTATATTTCGACCAGAACGCCATAAACTTCTAATGAACGGTCTCGCTGAGACACCCTGTATACATATGTATGTTGTTACATATACATACTGTACAAATCATGCACCTATGGTCGGTGCTTGGCTTAGTCACGAACAAAATAGGCGCGAGAACTTGAAAACCATAACAACTAGAATAGTTCTCTCCTCGACATTTTGTAGAAAATTTCATGCTCTACAAAAAAGGTCAAGTCAAAGCTTTCTTGATATCTTATACGGTTAAAGCTGGATTCGCAACAAAAAGGGAAAATATCGCAAAAATAACCCTAATTCTCCCTTTCTTTGCAGACGTAGCCTTAACGACAGAAGATATCCAAAAAACTTTTCTTTGTACAGCATGAAATCTTCTCCAAGAGCACTATTCTAACTTAATGATTAATATAAAAAAAATTAAATGATAAATGTAAACTGGAAGTCAAAATAAAGATTCAATTACGCAATAAAATAATTCCATGTTTAATTTGACAAGTAACTTGCTCTAAACAGGTTATACGCTACCAAAAGCCTCAAAGTAAAACGTCCATAACTGGCGACATTTTTCTCGTGAGCTTGTGAATAATCAATAAGCAAACTGTTGATGGAATCCCTTCTCAGTTTTATTTAAGAATATTTCCTTACCGATTATACATTCGTCTATGTTTTTCATACTTTTTGTTAGTGACTACAAAGCTGTAACTGTATGTTCTTCATTAGCGTTCGAAATAGCGAGCCGCCACTGACCCCAACATCACACCATGCACTCAACCCTTCTGTCATCTCTTACCATAAGGGGGCCGTAAGGACGGGAACATTTACATAAGTAACAAGTAGGAAATGTTCGTTGGGCTCAAGCTGGAAAGCTCCGAGCTAGCACTCCCAAGGTACGAACTATGTAAACTAATAAATTCCGTGTACGTACGTGACAGAGCTGATGTTCGACCCCTGCCCCCTTCCTCTCCGTCAAAACACCCTCTTCTTTTTTATTTTTTAAAAACGGTCTCGGTTACGCTGCCGCGTCGCTCTCGTGGATTTAAGTAGAG
Source organism: Holotrichia oblita (assembly GCA_023690525.1). Classification (NCBI taxonomy): domain Eukaryota; kingdom Metazoa; phylum Arthropoda; class Insecta; order Coleoptera; family Scarabaeidae; genus Holotrichia; species Holotrichia oblita. Next base: position 42,590,437 of record CM043015.1, on the reverse strand, counting down.
ATATTTTGGCCGGATATATGCTAGTTTGAAATGACGTTTTTATCGAAGCGGCTCGTGCAAAATTCAAAGGCGAATCGGCGGAGACTTTTATTACTTCTTTTTAATACTGTGGGAGAAGAAACTTTCGTGAATAAAAAAGTGTACAAAATGAGATGACACCACCGGCAGTATATTATGAGTAAATTTTATCACATTAAGAAGTTTCTTTGCTACATTTTAAAAAATTATCCTCACTATATTACCAAAAGAGTTTGGGATATCGTATTCCAGCTTAAAACAATATGAAATATATGTCTGGGTTTCTACAAATCTCTTTAGTAGTGGTATAAGAATAGCCTCATATACGATGTCCAACATAAAAAATTACAACAAACATAAAAAATGTCGAGGCTGTATGATGATTTAATAATTTGATCTTTCCCCTCTTAAAATCTCAATTACCTTCCAATCTGTGTGTGAGCTTGCACTGGTTTGGTGGAGAATGATTGAACGTTGTAGGTTGGCTTTTCGAAGCACGGTGATTATGTTCAGGTAGATTTCAAGACGCGTTTTAGAACAATGCTGCTGGAGACTCAGTAGATAAACGCTTTCTAATTTTGATATTTCTCTTGAATTTTGAGATTGTATGTTATTTATTATAACTGTATGTACATTAATTTAATAACAGGGATTTGACATCTACACTCTCAACGGTTAAGTTTTGTTAGTTAAGTAGTAGTAGTATTTTATATTGTATTCGTAGTTTTGTTTTTTATTTTAATTTTTTTTTTGCTTATTATAGGTGTATTTTCTTGTCATATGTACAGGGTGTCTCAGCGAGACCGTTCGTTATGGCGTTCTGGTCAAAATAGAAATTTGAAATGATATACCTACAGACTGTTACAAATTCGCGGGTCACCATTGGGATCTCGAAAACGGTAAGAGATACAAAGTCGGTTAAATTGGGGCAAAGTTGCGGTTTATCCTGCTCAACAATAATCAGTTTTAAAAAATTTTCTATGATTTGTAGTTTTTGAAATATTTCCGAAAAACACACTTTTTTTTTTTCTTCTGTTCTGAAGTTATTATTGCAGGGATCAAAACAAGATTAATATATTGTACAGGCACTTTTTTGAGTTCTTTACGAAGGTATTATTAGATTTTGTTTAAAGCTTTTCGTCTCTCTTTGACCACCGTCAACTTCATTTTTTCTTATGGCCGCCATGTTAGATCTTGGCATCATTAAATAGATCAATTTTTTCTGATATTTTTTCATGTATCACGCATCCTCATTACAGAAAGTTAAATGGCTATAAATGCAGAAAATGTTAAAAATAACAGTACTAAGAAAAATATGGTGTGCTGTGACGACAAAAATTAAACGTTTTGACATATCTCCGCATAGTTTAGTTTGTTTACTGTGTAACTCAAATGCAATTCGTTTTAAACTTATTCAAATGATGAAAACAACGCATAACAACGTGAAATGTTACAACTTTATTATAATAATAACAACACAGTAACAGCCAACGAAATTTATTTCCAACAGTATCCATAAAGAAGTCGACCATTGTTTGGTAAATTAGATAGAAACGTTGTTTTTTTTATGGATCTTTTAGTAAAATTCGAAGGAAGTAGGAATTTCAGAATTTTAATACAAACTCAGAAAACAATTAACAACTTTTAATATCCAGCTAATTGCTGAAAAATTAAGTAGGTATTATAACATTCACAAAAAGAAAAAATCCCAAAATATGTATTACAATGCCGATACTGTAGTCTGTTTCTTTGAAATTCTGAATAAGTTATATTTTACAACACTCGTCACATTGCATTGATACGAAACGTGACTAACACGAATGACAGTTCTGAAAGTACCTATTTGATAGACATATTCATAATTATTATAGTCTACAAATTTAATAGTTCACAAACAAAACAAAATTTTCAGAGTAGATATTCGAAATATCCTCCGTTCTTTGCTATACATAAATTTATTCTTCGTCGAACGTTATTAACAACATCTCTTCTTCGTAACGAATTAAATGAAACCAAATTTTATTGCGTAGCTCAGCAATATCATTAACTGGTTCAGCATAAACTTTATTTTTCAGAATACCCCACAAAAAAAATCTAATGGCGAGAGATGCGGTGACCTTGCAGGCCAACGTACTACTCCACTATTACCAATCTACTGATTTGGAAATTGTTCGTTTAAAGGATCACGCACCGCCCTTGCATTGTGAGCTGGTGCACCATCATGTTGAAACCATAATTCTGGAAGTCTCCTTAAATTTATATTGTCCAAATATTCGGCAAATGTAGTTCTAAGAAAATTTAGGTATCGTTCTGAGTTTAGGTTTTCTTCATAAATAAATGGGCCGAGCAAAACCAGCAAAACCATAGAAACCAGGGAACAGCCATCCAACGGTCTCAGTTCCAATCTTCCTGATTTTCACAAATTTATTTATATAAATTATTATTATTATTCTAGAGATTCTAATCGCGCAAAAACATTATAAGCATGTCGAACGTTGACGGTTACCGTTCTCAGACAATTTCTTCTACAAGTTTCTGTGGGTTGACAACCTGGTTAGTCGGTTGCAACCCTATTTGAAAGAAGGGTAAACAATGAAGTAATAAACATCTGTCATTAATCTGTCATAATTTGAAACGACTTCAGGAGGGTTATTCTCGAAACAGTGGAAAAATAGCACTCCCAGGGAGTAACTTTCACCGCTCACTCCTCGTTACGAAAAAGTGAGAAAGTCAACTCCAGAATAGGAACTATTGAAATTGTAGGAATTTTTTGACAATTCTCTTGAAATTTCCATTCCCTCAGATTCGAGAATAACCCCCCAGATGGAAAAAAATTCACTTAGTTCGTGCACCTGTCATTACCAATTATACTGCAACATCAGCTAACTTGGGAAAATGGATGGTAAACATTTAAATTATTAGTTGAAATTTTTTACTTGAAAACAAATTACATCTGTAAATGCATACTACTCTATTCCATAGATGTCCTTGGTTGTCATTCTAATTAAAAAAACGTTCGTCAACTATTATATTACCCGATATTTTGCTTTAAAACGGGTTGAACTAGTCACGTGATTTATGAAACCCGATTGACAACCCGATTGCACTTTGCGAAAAGCCTCATAGATTTATAATTTTAGCTTACCTGAAAATCATTGATTTATCCAAGATTTCAAATTTTTTATTGATTTTGACAGTTGTCAAAGCGGTAAGTATTTCCAATGTATAAAATGAGATAACGTAAGTCATTATTTGAGTTTCGGTAAATGTTCTTCAGAATAAGCCTATGACTTATCAATACTTGTTTACGTTCTTTGAGCTTCTCTGGTTAAATCAGCTTTTGTTCTTCAGTTAAAAGATGTGGCATATTCTGCGACTTTAATTTTTTTAAGTATGTGTATTTCTTCATAAATGGGTTGGTGTTGTCTACGATGGATGTATTTGGATTGTTGTTCACCAGGAAAGATCAGCAGTAGTAATGGGACATTGTTGATAGTTGTGGAGCTTAATAACGACATCAAACAAAATTGATTAGATGATCTATTCCATTCACTTCACAGGCATTTTTTTGACGCCAAATTTGCACGCAATACACGGAAGCCTTCAACGGAAATGATCTTTTGTAAACTAGCCTCCAACATGGATCATACGTTTGGACTGGTGCCGATTCAATAATTTCTTATTCTGTGGACAAATTTTTTCGAGATTGCTTTAGATATTTAGGAGTCAGGATCCGGTGATTGTATCACGTTCATTTATAATCAAAATTACTAGAACGTCCCTACTAGCAAGCAGTTTTTAGACGCTATATACTCTGCGAATTAGAGTATCAACCAATAAACACCGCAATAGATAGTCACACGGTTAGATCAGAGACTAACAGTGGGAGCTTCTTGATCAATCGCATTACAAGTTTACATTACTGGTTGGATATTTCCAAATGTAGTGGATGTTTCCGGCTATAGCTGCCTCCTGGGCATAACCGGTAGACCCAACGAGGAGTCGCCCAAATTCTCGTGGTACTCAGTTATTTCTCAACATATAATCCTTCCTTCTCTCAATTACACTTCCGTAACGCTTTCAACCTCTCGTGGGTTTGCCTTTACTGAATAATTATCATTATGTTCATTCACAACGGGTCGATGGCCGCAGTGGTTAGGCGGCTGACTATTGTTGTGAGAGGACGATAGGTGCTGGGGTTCAATTCTCTGGAGGGACGGTGACATTTTTTCAGAGAGTTTAATCCCGGATCGACTTGCCATTCGCTGTTGGGAGCAAAATGATTAACAGCGCGGCATCATAAAAGGCGACATGATGCTGTCACAAAGCCATTTAAACACAACTTACACACACTAAACTACACAGCAAGAGTTGCAGTGATAGCCAGAAAAGTAATACAGCTTACGGAGTCACTGCAACTAAGCACCCACCACACATTAAAAAAAAAAAAAAAAATTTAACCGCAGTATCGATGATTTTATATCTCTATTAATATTCCAGACATTGTCTATTCATGACTGCATAACCATTGTCTATGCGTCTGGTGCCATAATTCCGACATATTTATGTCCATTATGCATGCACTTCTTGCTTAACTTCTATTTTTGCCCATATTGCCTCAATATGTGACCAGAACCATTACAGCGATAACACAACGCCACCTTCCTTTCGTTCTAATCTTTCCCCTTGTCATGTTTTTATAGTTTGCATTATCAACTTGATTTGTTAAATTTTTTGTCTGCGGACTGCCAAAATACCAGCAATTTTGTCACACCTCATTAATTAGTTATTCCGTATAAATTCTCATTTCCTAATCTGTATTTCTTACAATTATCGTCATCTACTCTTCTAGTCTGTACTAGAACATCGTCAAATCGATCTCTTTCCTGTAAACAGGCATCAAGTCTCTCTTTTAGTATCAACATTCTTAGAATTACGCCTTTGTATTTTGCAAAAGTCCGGCTATTTTTGTTATTTTATTTGCTTCTGACAATACAGATTTACAAAATTGCTCACTAAACTTCTTTTTACGCTTCAACTCATCATCCTTCTTATTACCCTTTCTGTATCTTTACTATACTTCTACTACTTATGCTATACTATAATCACTTCGTTCGTTTGTTGTAACCGAACCAGTTCTATGTAGTCTTCCCAAATTCCCTAACTCATTGACTTACGATTAGCTACTGTGGTAGGAGCCCTTTTTACCATCTCTTTCTTTATCTTCATCACCTCCTTCACTACCTGCTCTTCTTTTTCTTCCGTTTCCATTATCTCTCTTGCCTCTTGCACAATCACTACCTCCTCTTTCTCTACCTCATTCATCATTATATATGTATATATATCTTCTGCATACTTCCTCCTCTACATCTATTTCCATCATCTCTACCAAATCTATCATTACCTTTACCTCTATCTCCATAATGTTTACTACTTCTAATATCTTCAGCTCCTGTACTTTTTATTTTATTATCTTCATTACTTCCTTTTCCTTTTTCTCTATCATCTCTATCTTCATCTCCTCCATCTTCTTGTTCATTTAAATAAGTTTTAAATGATTCAGAACTCATATTGTTCGCACGAATGCATGACAAAATACATTTTCAAGGTCTTGCACTGCATTTTTATTTGTATTAATCATTCTTAAAGTATTTAAACAACCATCATCTATGATGTCATCTTAGAGGCCTTTAGCGGTACCGCATAATATTAGATAAAAATTATACATACTATATTTCCTGAATAAAGCGATTTATAAAATAATATTCTTAAGATACTTATCAGCCTACAAGACCCATATCACATTATTGCCACGAACATCTGTTCGCATATACACGATCAATGTATAACAGAAAATGATGTATTGCCTACCTTTTGAAGATGTATCCTTCAGATAAAAAATTTACCATCGTGTCAGTTTTCTTAGAAATAAATATCTCACCGGAAACATTTTAAGAAAAAAAAAATAGTATCCCAAATTCGTTTAACGAATTGTTTAAATTATGTCTCGAATAACATCCTTCGTCAACTAACCTTGTACATTTTTAAAGTTATTGAAAAAGTGAGAATTAAGATAAAGGTGTGAGTGGAATTATCGACTTTCGCGTGTTTCTGTAAAGAACCGTTTTTTCGCTTGTATAAACTGTACGCAACGTTAAATGTGAAACCGTCGGTGAATATTTGGGCGACTTTAACACATTACCCGCGACTCGCACCGCATTTTTATTAAGACTGTTTTTCATGAAGTTCACGCAAAAGCTGTTTGTTGTATAGAAAGCAGCATGTTTGCGTTTCAGTTAAGTATAAATAACGTGGATACCCCGTAAGAGTCAGAGAAAAAGAATGCATGGCAGTTTTCAAAGTGTTGCAATGTAATTAATGCTAATGCGTTTATTCGTTTATTGTTTAATTCTAATTTTGTTTGGGATTATGTGGTGTATTATGGGGTTATGAGCTTGAACTGATTGGTTTCTTAGTTTACAGATTAAGTAAAAACGTTCCAGTGTTTAATCGCTTACATTACGAGGTTTTTCTAGGTTATTAAGTTAAGAGGTTAAAGCGTTATGGAGTTAGTTATAGTGATTTTACTGCACAGTTTGAGTCAAAACGCTATAGTGTTGAATAGCTTAGACTACGAGGTTTGTTACGGTTAGACACGCAACCCCAAAAAAATATAGTAAACATGGTCTCGCCATCAGACTCAAAAAAAATTGTTTTTGTGTGGCAAAAACGGCAGAGAACAAACAGTTTCCTGTAATAAACTTTTGTAATAGCTATTTGCATATTAAGGTCGCGAAAACACTTTAACGTACGAAGAGAGAAACTGTCACCGAACCCACTTGCGTCCGAGGCAGGATAATCTCGAGTACGTTCAAGGTTTTCACGGCCTTGCTGTATAAATAACTATTACAAAAGTTTATTACAGAAAACTGCTTCTTCTCTGCTGTTTTTATTTTCGACTGTCCTGTTCTTATCATTGTTACTATGATTACCAAAATAACTGCACCAATAATTTCATTTGATAGCTGACCAGAATCTAGAGAGAAGCAAAAGCAACTTGTGGTAGGGTTTCTTGCAGTTTCTTGGCCAGAACTTGATAACCGAATATTGCGTCAAAATTATCACAATAGAGAACCTATGTACTTTGTTATTATTCTTTAAATTTAAAGATAATCATGAGAAAAAGCCATTTCTTTTATTCCCAGACGAAAAAATATATTTCTTCACCTAGAAACCGGGGAAGAAAGAAGCACGATTACAGCGCTCTCCCAAAACGCGGCGTTTACGTGAACTACATGCGTGACGTATGATACAGTGTTTATGTCTGGTTTATGTTATCGAAATCAATGGATTGACTACTTATGCCTTGTATTTGGACGATTTCTTTTTACTTAAAAAAAATGGTTCACTGCCATGAGGAGAGATGTACCTTTGGCACAGAAGACTGCAGGATATTATTGTTCTGATCATTTTGATGTAAGTACAAGTACCTAACCTATAAATCTCTTTTACGAGTAATATGGTATTAAAACTAGTGATATTCTACAAGTATGTATACATACGTTACAATAATATGTATTATCATGCATGTACACAAAGTACTAATTCTATGTATTAATGGTTAAAAAAGGATCTTATATTTGTGTTATCATATTAGTAATGTCATAACCTTATAAACTGACTTACAAGTTTTATACTGTTTTCTACGTCACGTTGCATTTTGGCCACGTTCATCGGGCATTTTCAACTCAAAAAATCTCGAAAACCACAAGTCTTTGAAAAAAAAAGTTTCTGTTTCATTTACCGGCGATCTCAATCCTTTATAAAATGTTTAATTCCTGTTAGCTTTTGAAAAATCTAGGTTGTCTATTGCATAGGATGCGTATTGTGAAAATAAGTACATCAATGAGGAACAGGAACATTTTTCAAATTATATATAATCACATAGATGAAAAAAAAGGACCTGTATTTTTTTCTTTCTTATTTATTGATTGAATGTTGATTGAATGAATTGAATGATGATTGACTGAATGTTTAAAGTTTCTTTTTTTAGCGCCTTTATGAAAATGCGTCCAACTACTGAAGTACAAAGACTACTGACGTCACGCAGTACCATAGGGTATTTTTTTGTGCTGGCTTGATTGCAATTTCGATGTATATTTCTTTTTTAGTTATTGGCTACCATGAAAATATATCTGACGTGACAACCGATGATGACAATCATGACATTATTTATTTATTTTTCGACCAGTTTTGAACTAACTTTCGATTACAAATTTTTTGCGTTGTAATTGTAATATGTTGCATAAATAATCTAATGTAAGCTTCTCTAATTTAGGTTTGTCACTGACAGCTGTCACGATTTGAAGTACATCCAATTTAAAACTATCGCAGTGTCAATCTTGCTAGACCAAATACTTTAAAACTTTATGTTGACATGCCTGATTTTTAAATTCAAATGTGTTAAAAATTTGACAGGGCAAAAGTCATTAATATTGATTAATTTAAGCAATTCTAACCTAAAAATGTTGTAGGGTTGCCAAACTAAATATTAACATCAAACATTTATTATAGTCATTTGGCTAGAGCAGTAGGTATACTAACCTACCACACTCTCCCCAACTGTTAATAATAAAATATTTCCTTGGTTTTAGACTAGTGACGTAAAAATGGCGCTTTTATTTTTCCGTTTGAAATTGTTCAAAATTTTAATCGAACAATTTTGTGAAATGACATAATGGAGAAATACAATTTACGGATTAATAGATAAGGTATTGCCTATAATTTACGATGGTATTATCACATTTTGATTTTGCACATATGACCTGTTCCCTGTTATTTTAATTGGTCGACGATCAGGATTGAGAGAAGAAATAAAAATAGTCTGTGTCTGTGGAGGGGTTTATTGGTCATAACTGGATAAATAGAAGATGTGCTAGAATTCTAATGACTTGGTATGATGTATACTGTTCTTGAAGGGTGAATATTGTATATGCCCGCAATTGGACGACATTTGTTTGCTGCTTATGATCGAAACGTCAATTAGACGGCATATATATTTTCTAAACATAAACTCGTTCTACTCAGTCACACCATAGCATTTATTACATTCGCTTACGTTACAAATATTTATTTTATTTTAAGAAATGATTTACAAACTACCCTTTTCAGAAGTCGACACTACTAAAATCCTTTTTAATGAAAGCTTCGCATATACATTATAATCCCTTTCATTGTTAGTATTCCAGTTTCTTCAATTTTCTCATTAAAATAGAGAGACAAAATCCACGTATAACCTATAATTAGTTTCGAAGATTTCCACTTCAGAGTCTCAGGTAGATATGCATTTTTACTATACCTTTAATTAAGACGGATACTCTTATACACTAATACCGATTTAATTAATCCACGAAACGGATTACCTATCCGGTTTCAGACGGAAGTTCTCCTTTCGCAGCCGTGCAATAAGGGAAAATTTATTTCCCCCCCAGTAATTCTCCTTTCACCGGGATTAGAGAAAAAAAATTAAAATTTTTAATTTAAACAGCGCGGCCCCCGTAAAAATTGTATCTCATTATCTCGCCGAAAAAAAGTTAATTAAGCTGTTTTCATAATAATCATCTTTCGAAGCATCGCGCACCGGGTGCCGACGCTCAAAAAATATTGAAGTATTTCAAAAATGAATATTAAAATCCTCAGGAAGTGAAAGGACAGATAGAAGCGGGCAGAGAGGAACGGAATTGCTTACGTAATGTTCTATAACTCAAATAAATTTATCTCGGACTTTTGCAATTCTGAGACGGGAATAATGAAAATACTGCCGGACTAGTTATGAAATTAAAAAGGAATAGATTCTCAACGATATAAATAATTTCATCTTGACTGCATATTTCGGATCATTGTCCTGTAGATGATTGATTTTTGTTTGCTGTTTCAGTATATACATATATATTTTTGTTTTTTTTATTGGTATATATATATAGGTTATATTTTTGTTTTTTCACTCGTTATCTTATTGTTACTGATATTGTAGTGGTTACCTACGAATTTTATTTTATTTGTTTTTATTATATAATTACTGCAATTGCTTATTAGAATTTCTTAATATTCGTAATCTTATTGTTTTCTATTTTATTTTACTGCTTGGTTAACATTAATTTACTTCAGAGTGACTGCATTTGCACCATGAACTTTGTTTATTATCTATCTTTCATTTACTCATCTTTGGGTAAGTGTTTTAATGTTATCGGATATTAATATTCCACCTTTTTTTTAGTTTGTAATTATTGTGAGGGCTTCCGAGGCACACATGCAGACTTGTTATTAATTAGCTATAGTTAAGAATGCTCACTGCATTGACGTTGGGACATCTAAATATCCGCTCTTTGATGCCTTCTTTTCTAGATTTTAAAACATATTTACTGGAAAATGATTACTCTATTTTCTGCTTAAGTGAAACGTGGCTTCATGATGGTGTGGATGGTAACTACTTAAGGATAGATAATTACACCTTTTTGCGTCGTGATAGGGGTACACGTGGTGGTGGAGTTGGAATTTACATCAAGGATGACTTGAATTTTAAACTATTTCAGTATAACTCAACTATTGAACAGTTATGGGTACTTATACATTTAAACCACAAAGTTTTTGCTGTTGGGGTAATTTATAGGCCTCCTTGGTGCGAGTACGGTGGGTTTGTTGACGAGCTTCAAAATGCGCTGTCTGAAATCGTTCCTCAGTGTGACACAGTTGTGTTGATGGGTGATTTTAATATAAATATCCAGGTACATGACAGTCTTCCAGCAACAATTCTCAGCGATGCGATGGCATCTTTTAACTTGGAGCAAATTATTGACTCTCCAACGTGCTTTTCTGGTAGGAATCCTTCTACAATTGATTTAATATTTGTTTCTGATAGAGCCCTGGTCTTAGATAGTGGCGTGCGAGATATACCGACTTCGAATCACGCACTGATCTTTTGTCATTTGAACGTCAAGCACATTAAACCTAACGTGGTGTCACATACTTATAGATCTATGACATTCTTTGACTATAATCTATTCTATTCCGATTTACTTACTACTCCATTTTATTTAATTCATGATCTAACTGATGTAAATGATATGGCAATGTTTTTCACTAATCAGCTGATTGAATTACTTAATAATCATATGCCTCTTGTAACATCTAGGTTCACGAGAGCCTCGGCTCCGTGGTTAACGGACACTATCAAAACCATGCAGAGTTTGAGGGACCGTGCTTTAAGGTTATACAAGCGAAACCGTCTACCTGCGCGTTGGGATTACTATAAGTCTCTACGGAATTTGACAAATGATGCAATACGTAGAGAAAAGCGTGCTTACATGGACTATAAAATTAGGGCTGCTGGACAGAATAGTAGTAAGTTGTGGAAATTATTAAAGAATACGGGCATCATTAATAAACCGACTAGGAGCATTCCATCCGAATTAAGAAAACCTGAGACGATTAATTTGTTTTTTGCAAATTCTGTGCCTGACCTGCAGCCAGATGATGCGGTCTACGATGCCTATATTTCTACACGTTCCAATGATTGTGATTTTGAATTTTCTACAGTCACAGATGATGTAGTTTTCGATATTATACGCTCAATTAAAAGTAATGCTGCAGGAGTGGATGGATTGAATATTAATTTTATTACGTTGTGCTGTCCCCACATCGTGCCCTACTTAACTTTCATAATTAATTTTTGCTTATTGAACGGCCAATTTCCTGAATGCTGGAAACAGTCTTTAGTTTTACCGTTACCTAAGAAATCTTCCGTTAGTCAACTTGGTGATCTCCGTCCAATTAGTATAGTCCCAGTAATGTCAAAGATTGCGGAAAAGGTTATTGAATTTCAATTGAAAGACTACATAATCCAATATGATATATTACCCGAAGTACAGTCGGGCTTTCGGAAAAACTACAGTTGCAACACAGCGCTTTTAAACATAACTGATGATATAGTTGGTAGTTCTGATGAGGGTAACTTGACTCTTATGTGCTTACTGGATTATTCCAAGGCGTTTGACACCTTAAACCATAAATTACTGTCAGCAGTATTGTATCATATTGGTCTTGGCTCTACTGCAGTGAATCTTCTTTTAGTTACATTACTGGTAGAAAGCAGTGCGTGTCTGTTGATGGCTGTGTTTCCCCGTTTCTTCCAATTGTAAAAAGGTGTACCCCAAGGTTCTGTCCTCGGACCTCTCCTGTATTCTATCTACACATGTCATTTTGTTAAGTACCTGCAGTTTGCTAAATGTCATTTTTATGCCGATGATACACAGCTCTACTATTCATTTCCACCTGACAAAGTGACTGAAGCTTGCGACAGATTAAACCAGGATATAGAACGTCTCTGTACTGTATCGAAGAAGCATTCCCTGTGTATAAATCCATCAAAGACTGAGCTAATAGTTTTTGGTCCAAAAAAGTTTAGGTTAAATCCTGACTTTCGAAGTAGTATAAAAATTTTCGTTTGTGGTGAGCAGGTTGAATTGAAGAGATCTGTTAAAAATTTAGGTATTATTTTGAATGATGAATTGGACTTTACTGAATATACGAATTTCTGTACTCAATGTTCTTATGCTGCTTTAAAAGCCATTTATGGTAACAGGATGTTTCTTGACAGAAAAACAAAACAACTTCTATGTGAGTCGCTTGTTCTATCGCGTCTCAATTACTGTGACACATTATACGGATCTTACATTTCCGCTTATAATGCACGTAAGCTTCAGAAGATACAGAATTCTTGTCTTAGACTGATATTTGGCATAAAAAGACGGCAACACATATCTCACAAACTGAGTGATCTCAAATGGCTTAATATGAAAAATAGGAGATTGTTGCACTCTGCTACACTGTTCCATAATATCATCTCCACCGGGAAACCTCCGTACCTGTATAACAGAATTACGTTTAGAACGGATGTTCATCATGTGAATATCCGTTACAAGGGCACATTAACTCCACCACTACACAGACTTGAACAATTCAAACGTTGTTTCTCATACCAAGTTACGCATGTTTACAACAATCTACCTACTAACGTAAAACTAGCCCCATCTACATTTGTATTTAAAAAGAGATTGTTTTCGTTTCTGTTTACGAAGCAGCAGAGTGGCGGGTAGGCGGCTCTTTTAATACTTATTAGATTTTAATTGCCCTGCATACGTTGATACATTTCAATTGTTTATTGCTTGTGTGCGCCTCTGGAAGCATCGCTGTATTTATTCGGTCGATGCTGTACAGCAGTCGTGGAATATTTTGTATCTCTCTCTTTAGGTTAAGTGTAGGTTTAAGATATTTAGATTAGGTATAGGTAGAGTGGAAGAGCAGGCTTCAAGTTATTGAACCCTGAACTCTGTCTTTTTTTCTTTAACATGGTTTTTGCATAATATATTTGTTTAAATTAAATTGTAGAATGTTAGGGAAAATAAATTGCATTATTATTATTATTATTATTATTATTATTATTATTATTTAGTAAGTCTGTAATACCGGTTAGCAACAATGCGTCGTACCTTGCTGTTTTGAGCAGTGCTTTACGGTTATCACATTAAAATTGTAAATTGGATTTTAAGGTTTGCTGCTGCTTTCGTTTGGAGAGTCTAAAATCTTGTTCCCGGGATTAAAGACAAGCGTTCGTTGTATATATTTAAAGATTACTTTCATGGTTTTTATTCCTATTCACGAATTTAAAACATCTGATACGTTATGGTCTCTAAACACATTAATGGCTTTCGATTTTTGGAAAGAGTTGACGAAAATAAGTTTCGTCCAAGAGGAGACGGAAAGTTTCTGTAAAAACAGCAGTCGTAAAATGTGTTCAAAGTTACTCCATTTAATTGACGACTATCTATTATTTTCACTGTCGCACCCTGAGATAGAACCATAGAACAAAATCATATGAGGGTCTCACTAAGATTAATGTAAAATTTAAAATAACAAATATTTTAACAAGCTTGAGCATGTTGACGGGTATTCCGTGAAGGGTGGTGGCAATTTTGAAGGATACGACGTCACACATTCCGGCGAGAAGTAGAAAATTGTAATAAACTAGCCGTTGTGAAATATTCTGAAATGGAAACTTCTGGAATCGATATGTGAAGATATAAAGGTTGCAGGCGGCAGAGTGATTCATTTATTGTTTAGTTGCTGACACGGTTTGACAAGAGAAAAATGAAATGTCACTGTCATTTAGTTCAGAAACTTTGAAGCAGTGCTCCACAAGTTGTATTATATGTGATTTTCACGTCACGGACTATTAGATTAGATTAGGTTAGATGTGAGTTATGTAGACAATACTACCTCTCTTCATTGACCTTTAAGATCTATTGTGAGTACCCTTAATCTTGTAATCTTAGACTTCTGAAGAACTCTAGGATTTTTTTGGGGGCTATAGTTCTAATACTAGCCGGTTGTATTTGCGCTTGTTCGAGGTAGTGGAGTCTCTGCCGGACCATCGCCTCGTAGTATAACGCGCATATAATGTCTTCCATCGTCTCGCTGTGTTCCGAGCAGAATCGGCATTAATCACAATCCACCTTGCCCATCTTCTTGAGATGGTACCTAAAAGAGCTGTGAACAGTGAGTAAAGCCGGGATGGTGCTAAGGTCTCTTCTGTTGAGCTCCAACATAGATTTAGCCCTGATGGCTGAAAAAGTAATAATAGTTTAGGGATATTAG
>CM043015.1:42443375-42575207 GCA_023690525.1 Holotrichia oblita | reverse complement strand
AAAAGAAGAGCAGATAGTGAGTGAAGGGAGGTGATGAAGATAAAAGAAAGAGATGGTAAAACGCGCTCCTACCACAGTAGCCAATCGTAAGTCAATGAGTTAGGGAATTTGGAAAGACTACATAGAACTGGTTCGGTTACAACAAACGAACGAAGTGATTATAGTATAGCATAAGTAGTAGAAGTATAGTAAAGATACAGAAAGGGTAATAACAAGGATGATGAGTTGAAGCGTAAAAAGAAGTTTAGTGAGCAATTTTGTAAATCTGTATTGTCAGAAGCAAATAAAATAACAAAAATAGCCGGACTTTTGCAAAATACAAAGGCGTAATTCTAAGAATGTTGATACTAAAAGAGAGACTTGATGCCTGTTTACAGGAAAGAGATCGATTTGACGATGTTCTAGTACAGACTAGAAGAGTAGATGACGATAATTGTAAGAAATACAGATTAGGAAATGAGAATTTATACGGAATAACTAATTAATGAGGTGTGACAAAATTGCTGGTATTTTGGCAGTCCGCAGACAAAAAATTTAACAAATCAAGTTGATAATGCAAACTATAAAAACATGACAAGGGGAATAGAACGAAAGGAAGGTGTCGGTAATTATGGCACAAAAATAGAAGTTAAGCAGACATAATGCATAGACAATGACAATGTTATGCAGTCATGAATAGACAATGTCTGGAATATTAATAGAGATATAAAATCATCGATACTGCGGTTAAATGAACATGATAATTATTCAGTAAAGGCAAACCCACGAGAGGTTGAAAGCGTTACGGAAGTGTAATTGAGAGAAGGAAGGATTATATGTTGAGAAATAACTGAGTACCACGAGAATTTGGGCGACTCCTCGTTGGGTCTACCGGTTATGCCCAGGAGGCAGCTATAGCCGGAAACATCCACTACATTTGGAAATATCCAACCAGTAATGTAAACTTGTAATGCGATTGATCAAGAAGCTCCCACTGTTAGTCTCTGATCTAACCGTGTGACTATCCATTGCGGTGTTTATTGGTTGATACTCTAATTCGCAGAGTATATAGCGTTTAAAAACTGATTGCTAGTAGGGATGTTCTAGTAATTTTGATTATAAATGAACGTGATACAATCACCGGATCCTGACTCCTAAATATCTAAAGCAATCTCGAAAAAATTTGTCCACAGAATAAGAAATTATTGAAACAGCACCAGTCCAAACGTATGATCCATGTGGGAGGCTAGATTACAAAAGATCATTTCCGTTGAAGGCTTCCGTGTATTGCGTGCAAATTTGGCGTCAAAATAATGCCTGTGAAGTGAATGGAATAGATCATCTAATCAATTTTGTTTGATGTCGTTATTAAGCTCCACAACTATCAACAATGTCCCATTACTACTGCTGATCTTTCCTGGTGAACAACAATCCAAATACATCCATCATAGACAACACCAACCCATTTATGAAGAAATACACATACTTAAAAAAAATAAATTCGCAGAATATGCCACATCTTTTAACTGAAGAACAAAAGCTGATTTAACCAGAGAAGCTCAAAGAACGTAAACAAGTATTGATAAGTCATAGGCTTATTCTGAAGAACATTTACCGAAACTCAAATAATGACTTACGTTATCTCATTTTATTACATTGAAAATACTTACCGCTTTGACAACTGTCAAAATCAATAAAAAATTTGAAATCTTGGATAAATCAATGATTTTCAGTTAAGCTAAAATTATAAATCTATGAGGCTTTTCGCAAAGTGCAATCGGGTTGTCAATCGGGTTTCATAAATCACGTGACTAGTTCAACCCGTTTTAAAGCAAAATATCGGGTAATATAGACACATCGAAAAAAATCATAATTAGAGTAGGCTATGTGAATGGATTGTTACTTTAGCCACTTTCACATAATGACATTTATTCCTTGACATTTAATTTGAGGTTATAAAACTTATATAAACTAAAGTTACAATAAAGTGTCAAGCAATAAATGTCATTATGTGATAGTGGCTAAAGCAACGATCAAAAACATTTACATAGCCTACCCTAATTATGTTTTTTTTCGATGGCACGTTATAATAGTTTACGAACGTTTTTTTAATTAGAATGACATATGGAATAGAGTAGTATGCATTTACAGATGTAATTTGTTTTCAAGTAAAAATTTCAACTAATAATTTAAATGTTTACCATCCATTTTCCCAAGTTAGCTGATGTTGCAGTATAATTGGTAATGACAGGTGCACGAACTAAGTGAATTTTTTTCCATCTGGGGGTTATTCTCGAATCTGAGGGAATGGAAATTTCAAGAGAATTGTCAAAAAATTCCTACAATTTCAATAGTTCCTATTCTGGAGTTGACTTTCTCACTTTTTCGTAACAATAACGAGGAGTGAGCGGTGAAAGTTACTCCCTGGTAGTGCTATTTTTCCACTGTTTCGAGAATAACCCTCCTGAAGTCGTTTCAAATTATGACAGATTAATGACAGATGTTTATTACTTCATTGTTTACCCTTCTTTCAAATAGGGTTGCAACCGACTAACCAGGTTGTCAACCCACAGAAACCTGTAGAAGAAATTGTCTGAGAACGGTAACCGTCAACGTTCGACATGCTTATAATGTTTTTGCGCGATTAGAATCTCTAGTATAATAATAATAATTTATATAAATAAATTTGTGAAAATCAGGAAGATTGGAACTGAGACCGTTGGATGGCTGTTCCCTGGATTCTATGATTTTGCTGGTTTTGCTCGAAACAAGTCAAATTGTGTTTTTGTACTCGCTTATCAAAACCTGTCATTTCACGATTCGATTTGCGTGCGAAAAAAGCCACTTTAATCACGAGTGCGTAAAAGTAAAGTTGGTACTTCCTGGAATTTGATTAATTTAGTGACATTTTAAAATCGTAAATCCCTAACCTTAATAATAGGGTCATAAACGATAACGTATTTAACAATATGTTTTACTATTATAGTTCTCGTACAAAAAATATTGTACAAACTTCGTGCGTGAAACATTTCGCGAATTCGTGTCCATAAAGCGCTCGCCTCCGGCTCGCGCTTTAAACTGGTCACTCATTCGCGAAATATGATTTCACGCACTTGGTTCGTAAATAACTATTTTGTACCAGTAGTCAAAAATCACAGCATTTTGACACATAATAGAACGTCGAGAATAGTATATTCTTCAACGAGCGTATAATGACGGCTATTATTAACGAGGGTGGGAATTAATAATAGCCAAATTATACGCGAGTTAAAGACTATACTTTCTCTACGGCTGCAGGATTAACTTCAAAAGAGAATCGATAGGTATATGGTAGGTAGTCAGAAATTAATGCTGTGAGCCCGCGTTTTTGACATAAATGTCATTACAATTAATTGTGTCAAAACCGCGAGCTGACGTTTTAAATTCTGAGCACAATTATGAGTTGTTTAGCGATTGCTAAGTAACGCACACTATATGCGTCTATACCGTATCATTTCTGTCTGCTAACCGTTGGCGTTGAAGAATGAAAATACGAGTGATGTGATTGGTCTACAGCCCGTGTGTAATAATTCATTACACACGGGGTGAAGAATTGATGCCATTCATGGTGTGGCGACAGCTAAATAGGCTTTGAACGATAAAAAACGCCATCTCCCAGCATACCGGTACTAAACGAATGTATATTCTCACTCAGTCGTAAATTTACCTCTTTTTGATGATTTTTTCCGTAGAGAACTATCCTGTCATTTATTTTCTCAATTGTCTTCTGTCTTTTTGTATTGCTTTATTTTAACATGATACACAAAAAATGGTGAAGGTAATGGAACCAAATTTAATACTTATAAAAAGCATGTTCTGTAATCCTGGTTATACAATCGCTTCGCCTAGTAAGATGTCAACCGCCAATTTGAAAATTTACTTTAGGTAATTTTATGTTAAAGTTCCTGTATGTGAAAATAGCGGCGATTTCCAGTGAAGAAAGAAAAGATTCAAGGTATGCGTAACAATTAATAACCAGCATGTTTAATTGTACTCAAAAACTAATATTCCTGTTTTTCTGCAATCTTAAAGAGGAATGTTTACATGGTTCCCAATTGGTTTTAGTCTATACATTTAAAATTTGCTTGGTTTCTTCAGTGTAATCATACATAATTGCTTTAAGCAGTTTAAATATTGATTTATTAAATAATAACTAAAAAATATTTCGTTTTAACTAAAGTAATAATAGTAGCATTCAGAACTTCTAGTTATATATTGACATTATCAACTAAACTGCCATTTCATCAAATCATCGTATGCAACATCAATGTGAATTATTTGAACCTACTTCCGTTTTGTTTATGTTTTATTACAAGTACCAATCTTACATGTATGTAGAGTATTATACAATTGGATAAAAAGGCAGAATGTATATTATTCAACAGCCGTAGAGAAATTCATTTCTCAACCTCTGTACTTAATGAGGTGAATAATGGCCAAATAATACGCATGCTGTAATCATACAATCGCCGTAGGATGTCAACCGCCAAAATTCTGAATATGTTTTCGTATGAAAGCGTTTTGATTCATGCGCAAGCTAGTACTCAACTACCTGTTCTGCAATCTCGTACATTTCAGGTAGTATACATTTAAAATCTTTTTCTTCAGACATACATAAACAAAACGAAAAATAATCTAAAAAATATTTCGCTTTTAGTTTCAGCAGTTATGTCAAAATTTATCTGTCAACATCAAAATGAAGCCTACTTACATTTGTTTTATGTTTTATTACAAGTGCAATCTTACATGTATGTAGGTACAATAGCAAATTTATCCCTAATTATCAAGGTTTCAAGATCCAATTAGATTACTGGTACAAAAAATAGTATACATGCTTCGGTTGAGAAGACTAGAAAAAATGAAGTTATGGTTCTTCACGAAGAGTTAACGTGCCATAATAAAGTAACCACGCAATGTAGAAAAAATATACTCCAACATGTTGTTTGAGTATGTTATGAATTTTAAATTGATATCCGAAAAATCGAGTGTTCTCAGATTTTTTGAATAAATGTCTGTTAGAGCAATTTTTTCAGAAAAAATCGAATAACTACAAAACGCCCGAATCAAATTGTAAAAAAGTAAAGATATTCATACAATTAAAAATAGTGGAATACAAATATGTAAAAATATACAGGGTGTTCCATTAAAAATAATAAAGTAGATGGCGACTTCCGGTATAACCGGAAGCGCTAAAATCTAATAATGTTTTCATTGAAGAGAACATAATCGACTATACAGGCTGTTACAAATTCGCGGGTCACCATTGGGATCTCGAAAACGGCAAGAGATACAAGGTCGGTTAAATTGGGGCAAAGTTGCGGTTTTTGCTGCTGAACAATAATCCGTTTTAAAAAATTTTCTATGATTTGTAGTTTTTGAAAATATTTCCGAAAAACACACTTTTTTTTTTTTTCTTCTGTTCTGAAGTTATTATTGCAGAGATAAAAACTACATTAATACATTCTACAGGCACTTTTTTGAACTCTTTACGAAGGTGTTATTAGATTTTGCTTAAAGCGTTTCGTCTCGCTTTGACCACCATCAACTTCATTTTTTCTTATGGCCGCCATATTAGATCTTGGCATCATTAAATAGATCATTTTTTTCTGATATTTTTTCATGTATCACGTATCGTCATTAATGAATGTTAAATGGCTATAAATGCAGAAAACGTTAAAAATAACAGTACTAAGAAGAATATGGTGTGCTGTGACCACAAAAATTAAACGTTTTGACATATCTCCGCATGGTTTAGTTTATTTACTGTTTAATCCTACTGAAAATCGTTTTACTTATTACAATGGATTTTTTCGATGAAGAAAAACGCGACATGTTAAAGTGTTATTATGCTAATTACAGCAATTCAGTAATAGCGAGCGCAATTTACTTTTAACAATTTCATAAAGACAACAACCACATAGAACATTCTTTAGTAAATTAGATAGAAACAATTTTCTTTATGGATCTTTTCGTAAAACTCGAAAGAAGTATGGAGATCGCTCTAATAATAATGAGAATGAACAAATGTTAAAAGAGGTAATTAATAGTTTTTATTTTATAAATACATAATATTCTTTTAATTGTTTCTGTATTTATAAAAACGTATAGTTTAAATAAAAGTCCAGTCAAGAGCTGCTTTAACAGTTTCAATTTTCTTTTATAATTTCTTCTTTTAGATTAACAATAACCCTTTGAATTCTACCCGACAAGTTGCAAACACTATCGATGCCGCGCATCATGTTAAAATTTGGAGACTCTTGAGAAAGAATAATTACAAATGCTACAAAATATACGTTTCGCACGCTTTACTCCCTGGGGATACCGAAAGACGTTTAGAATAGTGTCATTGACTTAGCAACAGAGACAGCAATTATTTAAATAACATTATTTGGACAGATGAAAGTAAATTTACAAATTGTGGATTATTTAATCGAAATAATGAGCACGTCTGGTCGCTTGAAAATCCAAGAGTCAATAGACTAGTTCGAAATCAAGTTAGATTTGGCTTAAATGTTTGGGCGGGAATTGTGGGAGAACAAGTTATTGGCCCATTTATTTATGAAGAAAAACCTAAACTCAGAACGATACCTAAATTTTCTTAGAACTACATTTGCCGAATATTTGGACAATATAAATTTAAGGAGACTTCCAGAATTATGGTTTCAACATGATGGTGCACCAGCTCACAATGCACAATGTAAATTTGTAGACTATAATAATTATGAATATGTCTATCAAATAGGTACTTTCAGAACTGTCGAGTACACCGTTATTTTTTCTAGTTTAATTCGTTCGTGTTAGTCACGTTTGGTATCAATGCAATGTGACGAGTGTTGTAAAATATAACTTATTCAGAATTTCAAAGAAACAGACTACAGTATCGGCATTGTAATACATATTTTGGGATTTTTTCTTTTTGTGAATGTTATAACAATGGTCGACTTCTTTATGGATACTGTTGGAAGTAAATTTCGTTGGCTGTTACCATGTTGTTATTATTATAATAAAGTTGTAACATTTCACGTTGTTATGCGTTGTTTTCATCATTTGAATAAGTTTAAAACGAATTGCATTTGAGTTACACAGTAAACAAACTAAACTATGCGGAGATATGTCAAAACGTTTAATTTTTGTCGTCACAGCACACCATATTTTTCTTAGTACTGTTATTTTTAACATTTTCTGCATTTATAGCCATTTAACTTTCTTTAATGAGGATGCGTGATACATGAAAAAATATCAGAAAAATTGATCTATTTAATGATGCCAAGATCTAACATGGCGGCCATAAGAAAAAAAATGAAGTTGACGGTGGTCAAAGAGAGACGAAAAGCTTTAAACAAAATCTAATAATACCTTCGTAAAGAACTCAAAAAAGTGCCTGTACAATATATTAATCTTGTTTTGATCCCTGCAATAATAACTTCAGAACAGAAGAAAAAAGAAACTACAAATCATAGAAATTTTTTTAAAACTGATTATTGTTCAGCAGGATAAACCGCAACTTTGCCCCAATTTAACCGACTTTGTATCTCTTACCGTTTTCGAGATCCCAATGGTGACCCGCGAATTTGTAACAGTCTGTATATCATTTCAAATTTTCAAATTTCTATTTTGACCAGAACGCCATAACGAACGGTCTCGCTGAGACACCCTGTACATATGACAAGAAAATACACCTATAATAAGCAAAAAAAATTAAAATAAAAAACAAAACTACGAATACAATATAAAATACTACTACTACTTAACTAACAAAACTTAACCGTTGAGAGTGTAGATGTCAAATCCCTGTTATTAAATTAATGTACATACAGTTATAATAAATAACAAACAATCTCAAAATTCAAGAGAAATATCAAAATTAGAAAGCGTTTATCTACTGAGTCTCCAGCAGCATTGTTCTAAAGCGCGTCTTGAAATCTACCTGAACATAATCACCGTGCTTCGAAAAGCCAACCTACAACGTTCAATCATTCTCCACCAAACCAGTGCAAGCTCACATACAGATTGAAAGGTAATTGAGATTTTAAAGAGGGGAAAGATCAAATTATTAAATCATCATACAGCCTCGACATTTTTTATGTTTGTTGTAGTTTTTTATGTTGGACATCGTATATGAGGCTATTCTTATACCACTACTAAAGAGATTTGTAGAAACCCAGACATATATTTCATATTGTTTTAAGCTGGAATACGATATCCCAAACTGATTTGGTAATATAGTGAAGATAATTTTTAAAATGTAGCAAAGAAACTTCGTAATGTGATAAAATTTACTCATAATATACTGCCGGTGGTGTCATCTCATTTTGTACACTTTTTTATTCACGAAAGTTTCTTCTCCCACAGTATTAAAAAGAAGTAATAAAAGTCTCCGCCGATTCGCCTTTGAATTTTGCACGAGCCGCTTCGATAAAAACGTCATTTCAAACTAGCATATATCCGGCCAAAATATCTCTACTTAAATCCACGAGAGCGACGCGGCAGCGTAACCGAGACCGTTTTTAAAAATAAAAAAGAAGAGGGTGTTTTGACGGAGAGGAAGGGGGCAGGGGTCGAACATCAGCTCTGTCACGTACGTACACGGAATTTATTAGTTTACATAGTTCGTACCTTGGGAGTGCTAGCTCAGGCTTTCCAGCTTGAGCCCAACGAACATTTCCTACTTGTTACTTATGTAAATGTTCCCGTCCTTACGGCCCCCTTATGGTAAGAGATGACAGAAGGGTTGAGTGCATGGTGTGATGTTGGGGTCAGTGGCGGCTCGCTATTTCGAACGCTAATGAAGAACATACAGTTACAGCTTTGTAGTCACTAACAAAAAGTATGAAAAACATAGACGAATGTATAATCGGTAAGGAAATATTCTTAAATAAAACTGAGAAGGGATTCCATCAACAGTTTGCTTATTGATTATTCACAAGCTCACGAGAAAAATGTCGCTAGTTATGGACGTTTTACTTTGAGGCTTTTGGTAGCGCATAACCTGTTTAGAGCAAGTTACTTGTCAAATTAAACATGGAATTATTTTATTGCGTAATTGAATCTTTATTTTGACTTCCAGTTTACATTTATCATTTAATTTTTTTATATTAATCATTAAGTTAGAATAGTGCTCTTGGAGAAGATTTCATGCTGTACAAAGAAAAGTTTTTTGGATATCTTCTGTCGTTAAGGCTACGTCTGCAAAGAAAGGGAGAATTAGGGTTATTTTTGCGATATTTTCCCTTTTTGTTGCGAATCCAGCTTTAACCGTATAAGATATCAAGAAAGCTTTGACTTGACCTTTTTTGTAGAGCATGAAATTTTCTACAAAATGTCGAGGAGAGAACTATTCTAGTTGTTATGGTTTTCAAGTTCTCGCGCCTATTTTGTTCGTGACTATGCCAAGCACCGACCATAGGTGCATGATTTGTACAGTATGTATATGTAACAACATACATATGTATACAGGGTGTCTCAGCAAGACCGTTCATTAGAAGTTTATGGCGTTCTTTTCGAAATATAAATTTTAAAATTTACAATTATATATAGAGGATTATGTTCTCTTCAATGAAAACATTATTAGATTTCTAGCGCTTCCGGCTATACCGGAAGTCGCCATTTACTTTATTATTTTTAATGGAGCACCCTGTATATTTTTACATATTAGGATTCCACTATTTTTAAGCTGTATGAATATCTTTACTTCTTGCAATTTGATTCGGGCGTTTTGTAGTTATTCGATTTTTTCTGAAAAAAATTACTCTAACAGACATTTATTCAAAAAATCAGAGAACACTCGATTTTTCGGATATCAATTTAAAATTCATAATATACTCAAACAACACGTTGGACGGCTGTCTACATTGCGTGGTTACTTTATTAGGGCACGTTAACTCTTCGAAATTTTGAAGAATCATAACTTCATTTTTTAAAACGGCACCTCCTCCTCCCCCCCCCCATATTTTATTACTTAGTCGTCTTCGGCGTCCAATTCTATATCTTTTATATCCTAGATGTAGTATACCTAAAATTGATAGTTTAGGAGATAATTAGATTATTTGAAAAATACACACAACAGTAAGTCTTTGCGAACGTTTACTTTCCATGGCACACTGGATAAGTATCGATTAGTTATGTGTGTACTTAGTGCTAGAGCAAATTTTTTCAGAAAAAATCGAATAACTACAAAACGTCCGAATCAAATTGCAAAAAGTAAAGATATTCATACAGCTTAGAAATAGATGAATCCAAATGTGTAAGAATATACAGGGTGTTCCATTAGAAATAATAAAGTAGATGGCGACTTCCGGTATAATATATATAGGAATTTGAAAACAAAATTTTGCAGTTGGATATGGTTGAATATGAACTATCACGTGAAAATATTTTTGAATAAATATCGCCTCCCGTTAACCGGAAGTGGGCATCAACTTCGATTTTTTAAATAGCATGCTATAAAATAAATTACAAATTCAGCTTCTATGATAAATTTTACACATATTTCATGTATCATACCCTATACCTAAATACCATTCCTTCTGGAGTTATTCGCAATTAAAGAAAAAGTGACAGATACCGATCTTACTTTATAGTGATGTTACTTCACGTAGGAGTAAATGAGGCGAATGAAATTTTGCATACGCGCAGCTGATATTATGTAGTTATACAACATTTGAAGTTTTTTTCTGTAACATTATACAGGGTGCTTAAAAACTTAGTTGCTTATAAATAAGTTCAATCCGCGGAAAGTACATTTTCTTAAATGGAAAGGTATATATTTTATTAGATATTATGATTCTACAAAATATTCTCTTTGAATCCGTATTAGGTGTTCCTATACCTAAAATGTAAGGTTAATAAGTTATAACGATTTAATTAACCTCCGTACCTAAAATGCTCAAATATGTCAATTTACAGAATCAAGTGTGCTTGGCTCATTTGTTTTACATACTTACTTGCCTGCTTTCCATTTAAGAAAATGTACTTTCCGCGGATTGAACTTATTTATAAGCAACTAAGTTTTTAAACACCCTGTATAATGTTACAGAAAAAACTTCAAATGTTGTATAACTACATAATATCAGCTGCGCGTATGCAAAATTTCATTCGCCTCATTTACTCCTACGAGAAGTAATATCACTATAAAGTAAGATCGGTATCTGTCACTTTTTTCTTTAATTGCGAATAACTCAGAAGGAATGGTATTTAGGTATAGGGTATGATACATGAAATATGTGTAAAATTTATCATAGAAGCTGAATTTGTAATTTATTTTATAGCATGCTATTTAAAATCGAAGTTAATGCCCACTTCCGGTTAACGGGAAGTGATATTTATTCAAAAATATTTTCACGTGATAGTTCATATTCAACCATATCCAACTGCAAAATTTTGTTTTCAAATTCTTATCCGTTTGTATAATACTTTTAATAGGCCATTCTCACCAATCACCCTGTATATTAGTAGTAGCAATTTATACAAGTTTGAGAATAAATACTTTTGCAAGTTTATGCCAGAAAGTATGTATAGGCTGGGCCACTAAGGCAGGTAAACAGCTGTATGTTGGCAACTATTTCTCCTAGATTGTGCGCCGAAAAAGTTTTGATAGTTAAAGTGGTCAAGACAAATTCCTGGAAATTAGAAATTGGAAAGCCCGCTTCATACTAAATAATTTTCTGTAGTGAGATTTCGTCATATCTGTCATAATAAGGAGAGGAAAGACCATCTATTTGTAAATATTTGAAGCTTAATATTTCCGTTCCTATTCAGCCTACCTATCTGAATAATCCTAGACTCGTTTGAAAGAGAATTGTATGGACCTTGAACGACATCTATATGTTGCACTCCCCAAGCAGCATCAAAGTATCGGTAACCGAGGTCTGAAGTTCAGACAAGTCGTTGTTACGTTAATATAAAAAAAAACGACTTTCTAGTTTTTCCTACTTTTATTTAATTTTTTTTGGTAATTATGTAGTTATTATTACTACAATTTGGAACTTAATAGTTTCAGTACTTACAGGTAGCTTTTGAAATTTCTGTAATGGGACTGCTACTATATAAAATAACTTTAAGGTGGCACAAACTTTAAAGTGATATTCGATAGTCACTGTAACGTTGTTTTGTTACTAATATTTCACTTCAAAGTATTTATTACTTTATGGGAGCGTTGAAAGTAACTACGACGTTGTTTCTACTTTTGAAATTCCTTCAAAGTCATGGACCTGTGTAGTAATATTTAAGGCTACTCACGAAAATTACTTCACAGTAATTTTTACTTCCCACTCTGCCAATACTACTTTGCAGTAATTTTTGTAAAATGCGCCATATTTACTGACAAAATGTAGGACGCCATTACATTAATTTCAATTTCCTTATTGTACAACAATTACAGCATCCTCAAAATATCATAAGAAAAAGATAAATTAAAGCGAAGCCGAATTCCTACAATTAGGAGAAAAGTTAGAAAACATTTCAACACCTTTCACCAATTTCATGCATTTTTTATTGTCTTGCCGAAAAAATAATTGTAAAACATATATTCTGAGATGACGCGTTTAATTTTTCAATCTATCAACATCACATTCGACAGAATTTTTTTAAGCGTTTTGAATTTCTTTGTACTCGAAACTCGTAATCAGCAAAGTTGGGCGCACCCCTACAAGCGATATATTTCCTTAAACCTGCAAATATTATTTCCATTATGATTTTCGCGGCTGACTAATGACGGGAGATGCTTAAAAGCTCTTTTTAAATATGTAAGAGAAAGACGAGGCGAAAACGACAAGCAAAGAAACGAAACCTTATAAAGTAGCGATGACCACGCCACTACGTCCCCGCCACTTAGTTGGAACGTAAGTGCGACATAGCGGTATAAGTAGCGGAGTAGTAATTTTTACGGAGCTATCACCTTCAAAATGTTCCCCATTTTGGTCGTTGGCACGTAATGGAGACGTGGCAATAACGATCCCGTCATTAGTAACCACCACTTTACAGTTCCCAGCAATCACTGGGACGTAGCAACGACTAAAAATGCCGCTTTGGTCATTAGTTTGAAACAGATAAACTAAAGGTCATTTTCTGCAGCAGTAACTTAATTTTACGAGTTTCTAAAAAAAAATAAAACGAACGATACCTACTGTTACATTAATGGATTCTTAAGCAGCATTAAATTGCTTATAATTTACTGAAAACAGCATCTGGATATCTTTATCCGTTCTAAACTTATCGAAAAAAAAGTAAAACTCTGGCACCCTTTACATGGAACGATGTTTAAAAATTAAGCTTTCATTATTGCAAACAATAATTCATGGATATTAAGCTCAAGTAAGCGTAGAGTTGTTTTTATTTTAGTATAATGCAATACAGGGACTTGACTTTGTCTGTTCAAACATATTGATAGGATACCGTTTGATTTCTGTGGGATATGCATTAAAAACACTTAATTTTAACGGAATTTACTCGTTTACAGTCTCTAAATTAACC
Organism: Holotrichia oblita; assembly: GCA_023690525.1. NCBI lineage: Eukaryota > Metazoa > Arthropoda > Insecta > Coleoptera > Scarabaeidae > Holotrichia > Holotrichia oblita. Next base: position 42,561,719 of record CM043015.1, on the reverse strand, counting down.
TTGTAAAAGTCTACAAGTCGTGATGAGATCAAAATGGCTGCTGTGGAGTTAGATCATAGATATAGAAGTATATGGAATGCTAATAGGTTAAAAAAGTACGATCATTTGAAGGTCGCCATTGTGACATCATTAGAGTGGGGATTATGGCGGGTTTTGAAAATTTATTTACTCAGCTATATAAAAAAGTAGTTATACTAATAATATGAAGAACGATCACCATTCAACCTACATAAAGCAGGCGGAAATCGTTAAAAACATCTCAATAACTCCATTGTCCTGATATGACGTACGCTGAGTCTACGTTTGTTTGACTTGGGAGTACATCTGTTGAATACTACTACTACATCTCAGAAACACATCTTCTATCTGATCCACTTGCTTGAGATTAATACCTCAAAGCGCTATGACAACCTATGTGGCTAAAAAATTTGTTGTTCAATCTATCACAATTTTAGGTCTCGTTACTTTCATCTTCCTGATATCAAATCAAAATATCAAAATTTAGACTCATCGCAACTGCAAATTGTGCCGACAATACTTGAATCTCTCCAGACCAGCCAAATTATCATAAAATATGACCTCCCATTTAGTATTGATTGTTTTTGTTGCTTCATTAAATACGGTTTTGAAATTATTGTAAAGCATCAGAAACGTTTACTGCCTGCAAAAAAATGTTCTAATCTTTATTTGGTTTGAGAATGCATCGTCAGAAGAGGTTAACCAAACTAAGATCTGCATTGTGTTTAAGTGCCGTTGGAATCATGCAGATTAATAAAATTATTGATCAGGTGATGATATCGTGCTATTGCGTGCATGTTGCAAAAGGTTCTTTTATCGAAAGGGTATTACCCACATGTCCCTTTTGCATTATCCGCTACTGGCAGTGTATACAGTATAACGTTGCGTATGACCGAGACTCATTGGGAATGTTAGGCATTGGAGCAGCAGCATCCACAACGGCGGTTATACTCTACATTTTTGCCACTCATTCACTCAGTTTTTGGGGTCCGCATTTATTACCCAACGTTCTGGCGGTAGGTACTCCAAAACTGCTGCCCTTATAATTTAATTAGACGCGCGTCCCCTTGTATAATTTAGACGTTTGCTTTAGATTTTGTTTAGATTAAAAACATTCTGTTTGTTCGGACGCGGGTACGACCTTATTTACTTATGCCACCTTTTGCCTTACCGCCTTGTGTCTGTCTCCTTCCATTGGAGCATCGCTTGGGACTCGTTTCCTCCTAACAAGCGGTTAATGAAGTATACACAAGTGGAGTTCTTTTTTTCTGCCCAGAATAATTGTGATTTACGGTTTAATTTTAACTGAAAAAGAGAAGTGCGCATATTAGTAATTCCTTTCTTGGCAATAAGTTTCTTTTATGTTGATTTGTTAGGCAATTAGACGATCTGCTAAATAAAAGAATAGGCAATAATATTCATTCTATACTACAAGAAATAATCAAATTATTAACAATGACGAAATTTTGTTTCAAATTGCTCGACGACAAAAAATGTCCATTATAAAAAAATAAAATATCATTTGAGCACTGACCATAATAACGCATATGTCTCCTACGAAAGGATTTGAACATAGAAATAACTATTAAAAAGTTGGAAAGCAACAAGGAAACGGACGACAACAGAATCCACTAGTGAAACTTAAAGCAAAAAGTTACAAGGAAGAGGAAAAAATATTGTCAAACTTAAATATACAGAACAAGAAAAAAATGCTTTCTTCGCAATACATCGAAAGGTCCGCAGTAGTGTCGTATAGTAAAGCGAAAAAGAAACTGTTAATGTAGCCCCTTATACTCCCGTGGCATTTCTAAAATATGCGCCGAACAATTACATTAAAAAATCTCATCCCTATTAGTACCAAAAAGTGTCACAATCTCACCTCGATATTTGTTGATATTTCATTTCGTAGAGCATACCCAAACCAAAACCAAACGTCACACGGAATGCAACTAAATGTTTGTCGAAGTAACACATGTTGCTACATTGCCAGCTGTAAAAATTTAATAATGAATCTATGTATGTATATGTGATGCATTGGCAACGAAAATGTTAATTTGTTTGTATACATTCATTTCATCTCCCAAACTTTTCAACATTTTTTGTAGTTGGTAATCAGGAAGTATTGTGCACTACAGCTACCTTCACTCGCGTCTGCGATCTAGTTGCAAATACATGCATACACAATACAGCAAAGATATAAAAAAATGTACCAATATACGTAATTACGTGTGTTTAGCAGAACCAAAGACTCCTTAAACGATATTCCAAGATACCCCACTTTCGAGTAAAACAAACACCTAGACTAAAACCTTCTCATAATACTTCTCAAACTACAAACTACGGATATATCCAAAAGTAGAATTCTTAGATATGTCATCTATCTTTCCCATTACTTACTTTACTCTTATTGTTACTTGAATTAGTATCTACTCCACACCAACCGTTGAACCACTGCTCCTACGAAGCGATTGTGACAATCATCCTTGCGGCCCTTAATAATCGCAATAAATCTTTCTGTAATTCTCGAATTTTTAATCTCAACCGATAAAGCTAGATGGAAATGAAACTCTTAAGGACGCACGGAAGCCGAGCTCGAATGCAGAATAGTAAGAATTTAAAGAAGGATTTTATGTAAATGCCATGAGAGTTGGTGTCCGGAAGAATGACCCTGGTGTGCTCCGATGATGCGCGGTTATATCTGTCTCTAGTAAGTGCGGCCGCCACCAGAGGCGCCTTATTAAAAAATCTGTTTGCTCGTTAACGACCGAGCGATGTTTTAGAAAGAGAAGATGGTGCAAGAGGAAGGAAGGGTTCCGAAGCATAGCTCATCACACTAACGGGTCTTTGTAATAAAAACGTAAATGGGGCACTGATGAATCTTAAATCGTGTATTGCTTTCATTATGTGCTGTGTGTTTTTCATTCCTTTTTTACACGTCAAAACACCTTTGAGTTTGTAACAGCTTCTCAAATAGCGACGTAATTGGTATTCCTGTATGGAGTTCTGTGAAGTTGTCTCTTTTGAAAACAATGTTATCCTCATTTTAAAGAATATATTATAAGCTTCATGAAGTTAGTTATGACCATTATGACGTACCTAACAAAAAACAACACGTATTACTAATTAACAATAATACAATCTCTATAAAATAAAATATTAACAATTTTAATTTATTTTTAATCAACTAATAAATAAATAATGTTTCTACCTTGTATAATACGTGAAAAATGTATATACTTTCCACTTTAAATCTAAGCATGAAAAGACAGTTTTCTCTACTTCTCGGCATGACGTTTGCATGTTCTCTTTTTGCATCCAGTTACTAGACATTGACTGCCATATATAACTTTTACGAATATAGGCAATAGACAAGTACAGTGCTGCAGATTTATCACCTACATAGCTTCAACCTCGTCTCAACTTTATCTCGTTACATTTCAGTAGTTCTTACATTAAAACTTATATGTAAAATGTTTTATACTCTTACACTGCGCTTTCTGTAAGTAAACGCATTATATTTCACAATATAAGACAGAAATAGATTTACACAAGCGAAACACAAAAATTGTATAAGCAGAAAATACGCTATTTTAATTACCTATAATAAAATTACTAATTATAAATTTAAAAAAGTGAATTTAAACAATTCATTTTTTCAAAAAATGACTAACAATCAAGTACTAGATATTACAATTTAAAAAAGCAGCTATAAAAAAATTATTCGCCCAACGTGGGGCTCGAACCCACGACCCTGAGATTAAGAGTCTCATGCTCTACCGACTGAGCTAGCCGGGCCTGTGGGAAATAGATTCTAATTAAGGTATATTAATCTTATATTGTTTCTATTTTAAATTTATTAAAAATTAAAAAAAATTATTAGTTCCAATTTTTTTTAGCCGAGTTTTAATCACTTATACTTATATTATGTGATACATACAGTACATCTACATCTTCATAAACATAAAAAATTGAAAGTTTTCAATGTCAGTTATTTCAGTAGGTACTTATGAAACACAGGTTACCAAGATGACAACGCATTTGTGTGTATAGCACAAAATATGATACAAGGTTGTAAGATCTAAAGTCACATTTGGATACTTCTTTTTTGATATTTTCTTTTTTTTTGTAAGATTAAAAACATACGATATATGTATACACATGATAAGTTTCAAATAGATCTGAACCATGTACATATATTTATAGAAACGAATTTTATTCTATGCCGTTGTTAACACTGTGTCTACTTAGAAAAACAAAAAATATATAACATAATACTTTTGTCATAAAAATAAATAAAAGAAATTGTTTCCAAACTCTCAAACAGCGCGTCAACTAATTAAGGACATTACATGGGATTGCATGACTGCTTCACACCGAATTGGCATAGATTGAATTAATTGTTTACAACTCTTAGAGGTTATGCTTTGCCAAGCACTCTCGATAGCTGTGTACAGATCATTTTAATTTTTATGTTTTTTGTTTTAAACCGCGTTTAATGTCACACCACAAATTTTCGATTGGGTTGAGGTCAGGGCTACAAGAAAGCCATTCTAGAACCTTAACCGCATGTTCTGATAAAAAAATTGTCACAGCTTTGGTGGTATGCTTTGGGGTCATTGTCATGTTGATAAACCCAAGCAATCGGTAAGAATTCATCTGAATACGGTATCAGAACGTTTTCCAAAATGTGAATATACAAATGTTGGTCCATAACTCCGGGCATTCTAAAAATCGGTCCGACACTGCGCCAGCAAAAGAAATCCACACTTTCACATTTCCTCCCCCGTGCTTAATAGTTTTGATTGTATACCTAAAGCTGAACTCTTGGTTGCAATGGCAACAAACATAAACGTGACCATCAAAACAGATCCTATTTACCTTCGTTTCATCGGAAAATAGAACTCGTTTCCATTCGTCAACGTTTCAATGCCTGTATTCTCGGACGAATTTTAATCGTATTACGCGATTTTTCGCATTAACCAACGGCTTCTGACGGGTTACTCTACCATAAAGATTTATTTGTCGTAAACGACGTTTGACGGTACTCACAGATATTGGTGTGTTCAGTTCTGCATTAATTTCATGTTGAATCTGTACAGCAGTTTTGAATGGATCTTTTTTAGACAGCCTCGCTATTCTCCGGTCCACTCCAACAGATGTTTTCTTTGGTCATACTCTTCGTGGCACAGTATCTGTTGTCTGATGCCTCGTTCCAGTATAAACGACTTATAAAATTTTATCAACCTGTTCTTTATTATCTGACCACCACTGTATATCTGCTCTTTTTTAGTAGTTTTCAGATTTAAATAGCTCAGGCGTAATAAAAATGTTTGATAAGGTTTGCTCTATTAGTGTTTAATATGAAGTACGACATCTCCAAGAATTTTGTGCGCGCACAGAATCTTCTATCTACCGACAACACAATCATCCGACATCTGAAGAAGATTTCTAGGAAGTCTATCTGCCAATGTTATCTCTACCAACAATACACTTGGCCACTTTTTAATGTGTCAACGTAATTGTCGCCCAACACTTGAAAAGGATGCCTCGTGAGTTAAGATAGTTTCGTATCACACACAAGAATCTGGTTTTATCAACAAATCTTGTCCGATGTGAGACCAGGAAGAAAAATTTGGATTAGGTATTCCTAAAAGAACTACTTTTACGCCTTTTTTATTATCTTTCCTGTGTTTTACTGCATTTTCTGCCCGTAGGCAATGATGGCAGTTTTGTTTTGTCCCTCCTTCCCTTAATGATTGGATGGAGGGCATGCTGGGATGCTTTCTTCTTAATTTAGGATTGCCTGGGTCAGCCCTCTGATCGATGGAGAAGTGCGGTGAGTGTGAATGGGACCCTAACGAATACGTTGAGAAGGATCGGGGATAGCGGTGAGCCCTGGGAAAGGCCTTCCAGTGAGGCTTTTATGGACGATCTGGTTTGGTTAACCCGGACCTGGAATTGGCGGCCTTGCAGCCAGTTTTAGCTTGTTTAGGTACTGAGGGATCGGGAGGTGCATCATTTTGCAGATGAGGCCCTTTCTCCAGACCTTGTCGTAGACTTTTTCTACAAGAAACTTTCTTGCTTCCATGTTCTCTTTGACTTCTCCGAATAGGTTGGATGCCTGTTGGACTGCTCCTAGCTTGCGTGTGAAGCCGAACTGCGTCGCTGGTAGAATTTGCCTGTCTTCTATGACCTTCGTTAGTCTGTCCTGAATTACCTTCTCTGTTATTTTGCCGAAGTTATCTAAGAGGCTTATTGGCCTTCTGTTTTTCAATTTCGTGGGGTCTTTTTCTCCTTTTAGAAGCATGGTGATTATAGCTTTCTTCCATATTCTCGAAGATTCTTGTTAGTTCTTTGCGTTTTTTTTTTTTTCTCCCTTAGGTTTAACCGCTCGTGTGAGTATGTTATATTCCCCTGGGCCTTTCTTTAACGACAAGAATTTGATTATCCCTTCGACCTCTGTTTGGGTAGCCAGCTCTAGATCTGCGGGGTTGAGCTGTTTCAGGTGTTGGTAACTTTCCTCCGCCGATTGAATGGACTTCGTCTCTGCTGATTCCTGGCATGTGAATTGGTTTTCTAAGAACACTGCCATCCTTTCAGCCTTTTCTTCGTCCTGGAAGAACCATTGTCCTCCACTGGTGCATTGGGTTGGGGTCTTTTATATATATCGGCTAAAGTTTTTGGGGATTTTCTTCAATTTCTTCAATTGCTTCTTTCCAGCGGTTATATCTCTTGGATTCCAGTAGTTGGTCCACCACCCTTTTGTGTTTGTTGGCTTCATATTTTCTGTGGAGGGCTTCCCTCTCTTCAGCCGTTAGACCCAGTCTAGTCCGCTTCTTATTTTTTTGGTGTTTCTTTGCTCTTCTCCAGGAAATTTTGTATGTTTTGGAATTTACGTCTCGCCACCTCTTCTATCTCATCGTTTTTTATATCCCTCTCATCGTACCGGTGACTTGCGGCGTAATACGCCAATTTCATCCAGTTGGTCTTGGGTCGTTTGACTCTTCTGGTCTCGTTCTGTACTTCTGTTTCCACCACTACTGGAAAGTGGTCCGAGTCCATTTTTTGGATCGTCCTTGTGGTGCTCATTGGTATCATTCTTTCCAGGAATATGTCTAGTATGTTTGCCATTTCCGTTCCAAGTTGTGCGGTTTTCTGGGCCTTTGACCATGACGTCTTTGTTCATATCCAGCCATTCCTTTAGAGCTTTTCGGTTTGGGTTTATTGTCCTGGAATTCCAGATCGAGTCCTACGCGTTCAGACCACGTCCTATAACCAGGTTTCTCGCTACCAAGAGTTAATCGAGGTCTTTCGGGATTCTTTGTGAGCCGGTCTATACTTTTATGCCGTAAAACCACGGTGTTTTATATCCAAAGTGGGTGCCTTCTCCCTACGTCGAAACGTCATTACGCATGGCTAAAATTATGTCATAAGAGCAATAACGTTTGAGGTAGTGAGAGACTGTGGCCATTAAAACGTATTTCATGAATTAGTAATTCTGTTTCCGTAGCTTGAATTAACAAAATACAACTAGGGAGTTTATTTACAAAATCATCACATAAATGATTTATAATTCATTGGTGAAAAAGTTTATAATAACTGTTGAAAATGTTGTATCCTAACATTTAGACATAAACTAAAGCGCTGTTTGATATTTTCAAAAACATTTTGGAGTGTACGGTTAACATTAACACACTATCTCACAATATTATTACGTAAATCGTCTAATATTGGCACTGGATCTAAAAAAATTGAGTTTTCAACAGTAATAAGTCTGTCGGCAAAGTCAGTTCGTGAATTTTTTGTAAATGCATAATCTATTAACTGTTAGTGTAGGAAACATTAATGATCATATACTAATTGGTTTCAACTTGTTGAGTTTTTTTAAAGAAATAAACGCTCACTTCTACTTGAAAATTGCTATTTTCAAGGAAAGGAAGAAAATGTAAATATTTCATAAAAGTTTTGCTATCGTCGATTTTAAAATCAGGGTAATGACATCAGATATTCCTTAGCAGAAAAATCTTTATACTATTGCCAACAAATACCTAATAATCCTTCTACATGTTCGTACTATCGGGAAATGCACCCTTCCGTGACTCTACCTTCTATAGATGAAGTACGATAAGGAACAATCGACCTTAGAAACAAAGGATTAGCTGTATCGAAAACGTCGACAAATGTCTTCGGTTGCAGCGGTTCCGATTAGCCATTCAAGCAGTCAGCCAGCCTAACCGAGGACGCCTGGGAAGGCCGCAGGCGTCAAATCGAACGTGTACACTAAAGCAAAAATGGCTTAGACCAACTACTAACAGTGTACCGCTCATCCGCATAATTTCATTTTACTATCCCTAAAGTTTAAACAACATATCTAGTTATCGAGTTTATTTTATTTTTCATATCAAAAATAATTCTGTATTAAAATAAAATTCCGTTTTAAAGGTACAAAATATAATTGATATGAGCTTAATAACATAAAATAAATATAAAGTCGAGATTATACTTACCTTGACAATTATTCGAAAGATCTTTTTGGGTAACTGTACTTACATTACTACCCCATAGTTGAGGTACAAAAGCGACGGCGCGACGTTACGAAGGTTCCATCTGCAGGCAGTGTGTACAAGACGAGTGGTTTACGAGGAAGAGGAAACGTCTGCCGTAGACTTGGAGAGTTCTTCATCAATAATCTCATTTAACATTGTCTGTTATATTTCCAGTCGAGATAAGAATGAAATTTCCTTTCTTATTGAATATATGACGCACCGTTTAACTGATTTCTTTACGCGTTAAAAATAATCTTTTGTATATTGGCAGACCGAAATTTTATTCGTTCTTGAAAATGGTTATAAAGAAATCGTTGAAACCTACAAAAATAAAGTTGGTCACTTATTTTTTAGTCTTTTGATGAATTTAACTTTCACAATAAGCTGCAAGCGTGGTATCTTTTCATAAAAGTTGTTATACGATATTTAACGCCCTCATCGTCATGACTGGAAATTTCATTGAAAAGAGCGCGATATTCAAATCCTCTGTTTATATAGATTTGTATTATTTTGATTTTGCTTATCTTATTATCTTTTGTCATCACAACAAAACATGTGTTACTAGAAGAACATAACACTGGTTTTGGAATGACGTTAGGGGATAATAATAAATAACGGCCACACACTGTACACAATATTATTAATATGCTAATAATACAATCTACAATACAAGAAAATATTGATAGATTGAATAGCAGAAAAATAATATTTATTTCGCTGTCGATCACATTTGTGATATCAGCTTTGCCAATATAATAAACATTCATAAAGTACACATTAAAAAGTGACAGTATACATGACATACATACACAGGTACATACGGGTAATTACGCCCACTTTGGAATTAGGCGCCTTACTGTAATGTATTAAAAACAAATGATATTTCAAACAAACGTAATCCACTCTAGTAAGACAAGGACATGGATCTCTACAGCAATAAAGGACTATTGTTAGCAATATTATTATTATTACACCGATAGAAAAGCGTCATTATGCGATTTGGATTTGGCAGTCAGTTACTACAAAGTAGTTTCAGCAGGTGGTTTTGTACCCCGTTTTATAAAAGAGTCGCAAAACCATAAGTAAATTGATTATTTTTTTAAACGAGGAATACAGTTTTTTTACATGGAAGACTTAAGGTATATGGTAAGTAAATTACAAATAGTTTTAGTTTGAAAAAGTGTTTTTTGCAAGTTTCAGCCCTTTTTGTTTAAAATCAGTAAAGCGGCTAATAACGCCCAACAAAAAGTGGGGTGGGCGTTATTAAACGCTGAACAAAAATTTGGGATAGGCGTTATTAGTCATATGAGTTTCTTTGTATCAGAAGTAATTATGGAAAAGAAAACAACATCAGTAGAAAAAAAAGAAGTTTAGGATGGGACGAGAAAAGTATGGAAGCAGCAATACAGGCAGTATCGAGAGGGATTTTAGGTCAAAGTGCTGCTGCGGAGAGGTACCATATTCCCAGAAGAACCCTTCGAGATCACCTCAAGTCCGGAAGGATCGAAAAACGTTTAGGTCGAAAATCCGTGCTGAATGCTGAGCAGGAGAAAGATTTAGTGGAAAGACTTAAACGTATGGCAGATGTAGGATTTCCACTTACGATGAAAATGCTACGATGTAATGTTTACAAATTCTGCCAGATAAATAACATACCCAACAATTTCAACAAAGAAAATCAAAGAACAGGAAAGGATTTGCTTAAAGCATTATTTAAAAAAAATCCACAAATATCAAAACGCAAGGCTCAATTTTTGAATCAGGCAAGAGCCCAGAAACTCAATAAATTTATAGTGGAGGATCATTTTAAAAACTTAGTAGCATATTCGACGAATTGGAAATAAAGCACAAGCCAAAGAAAATTTTTAATATGGATGAGAAAGGCTGTCGTCTAATTTTGCACCACCAACCTACTGTTGTCGCACAAAAAGGTACAAAGAGGGTTCATTTTATCTCTAATGAACATGCAGAGAATGTTAATGTGGTGGGCTGTGTGTCTGCTTTTGGGAATGCTATTCCGCCAATGGTAATATTCAAAGGAAAAGAGATAAACCAGAATTTTGTGACGATCTACCCCAGGCACTATAGTGAAGATGTCCCCTAGAGGTTATATGACAAGGAATTTACCCTTTTAATCCAGATGCCATATCTGAAATGGCATTTTGCTCCATCGATCGTCACGCAGAAATTGGTTGATAGCGAGGAGATAGAAGAGCAGGACCAGCAGCCCTCGACATCAGTGATGGCAACACTTGCTGTCGAAAAATCTTCACGTCCACTTCAAAAACCCAATACTGCCTCACTCATACTAACATCATCAGATTCTGAAGATGACATCCCCTTAGCATATTTACGAAAACGACTTAAGGCTCTACCCAGGAATTCTTTCCAACAAATTCTGTCAACACCTGATTTAAAGCAAGCGGTTACTGCTGGACCACCACGGAAGAAAGCGATGAACTACAGAGCACAGACTGTTACTAGAAACCTGTTCCAGCCAAACAGTTAACATAATTAAAAATATTTTTCAGTTATAGTCCCCTATACGCTTCAACTTTTGTATTAATAACATTTTCTCATTTCTTTTACAATACAGGAGGATTGGACTTCCTCGCACTAATGCCCCGCCCTGTATACAGTATGGAATATTTTAAGTGCGTTATAATATCCATGGCATGCATGGTCCACCTTAGGTAGCAGTGACTGTATGAATCTCGCTACTATCCCGCGACTATCACTTTCCGTTCGAGGCGGTTTACCAAACGTAAGCACAAGTAGGCGGATTTTTGGTGTTTCTAGAAAATAGTTTCACCGGAATTACCGTTATAATAATATTTTACAACGAAAATCTTTTCTTCCACTGTATAATAATTCATTTTTATGAATAAGTTTTTATAAAATGGTCCCACCTTAGATATTAATCGTCAGATGTACACTCTAAAGTAGATAATTATTCTAGAGCGTTCGATCAACAGATCTTCGATACTGATATGCGACTGATTATGAGTCTGCGACAGTTGCTATGTAGAAGGCGGACCGGAATTTGGTTGAGAGTGGGGTGTTACGTCGTCGGTTGTCTGCGTCTTCTTGAGAGGTCCTCTTCTTCCAGTTCCACTTCCTTCATGGATGTCCTTCTGGTGGTCCTTGGGTTCCTGGGTTGTTGTGGCTTCTCGGAGTCTTCTGGATGGATCTCCCTCGCTGTTGGTATCTGAAACTAACGAAACAAATGTATTATTTTGTTAATCAATCATCACCGGGTCACATTTGTCGGAGTATCTCCGTTGTGGTGCGTTGCTTGGTGGGCTCCACTGATTTTTGCGCGATAGCGCTACTCATCGCTGGGTTGCTGCTCGCGAGTGCCTTGTCGAAGAATCCTCGGTTGCGTTTCTTCAAGAACTCGTTCGGATCCTGGACGTCTGCCGCTGTAAGTTCTTGGAGGACTACCAGCGAGGTGCGTCTAGGAAGTCGGAATACAAGAAGGATGTGGGATGGAGCCGCCGTGGCCCAAGATGGGAGGTGTAGATTAGGATCGGGCGGATGTGGGTTTTGTACAGCAACGCGCCCGTTTTCGGATTGAGTTTGGGGTTACCGAGGATAGGATATAATAGCTGGTGCAGTCGACCGATGGCCCTGTTCCTAGCTCTACCTAGATGCTCGGCGAAAGTTTACTTCCGGTCGAGGATCATTCCCAGGTATTCGATCTTCTCGCTCCAGTCGATCTCCGTCCGAAGAACGGTGATCTTTCGGGGCGAGGGTTGACGTCTCCGGCTTAACGCAATAGCTTGCGTTTTCCTCGGATTGATGGTCAAACCGAATTCGCTAAAGAATCCCTCGATTCGATCCAGTTGCGCTTGGGCAAGCTGAGCTGCGCTGTCGGGACTCTTCGAGGTAGCCACTATAGCGGTGTCATCCGCATAGATGGCGTTAATCACTCGTCGGTCGGTCGGTTTGGGAATGTCCGCAACGTAGATGCTGAACAGTGCCGGGCACAGTGCCGAGCCTTGTGGAACTCCAGACAGCATTTGTCTCTCTGATGATTCCATTCCGTTAACAACGATGTGGAATCTTCGGTCCTTGAGGTACGATCTGATTGTCTTCAGGATTCGCGGCTGAAAGCCGGCTACCTTCATCTTCGTCCACAACCCTTCATGGCCGATCTTGTCCAGCCTTTTCCAGGTCCAGGGATACCATAATGGTCGTCTGGTTCCTGTTGAATGGTCGTGACTGGTATCCTGAATAGCTGCATCGTGGTCGAATGTCCGGATCTAAATCCGAAGTGGTCGTTATCCATCTCTATCTTCCAAATGGTCGCTGATTCGGCGCAACAGCAAAGTTTCTAGAACTTTGCTCATTGTGCCCAGCAGCGATATCGGCCGATAGCTCTCAGGGGAGTGCGGTTCCTTCTTAGATTTCAGTGCTGGAATAATCCTTGCGGATTTCCACTTGGTCGGATAGCATGTCAACCGGAGTGTCGCGTTAAAGATCGCCGTCAAGTTGACTAGCAGCTTGAGCGGCAGATTTTTGAGCGCTTCATTGGAAATGCCATCCTGCCCAGGGGCCTTCCCGTTAGGGATAGTGGGGTGTTGTCTAGTCGACCTAGCGTATCGTGCTTGCAGTTTATCTCTTCTTAATACATGGATTTTTCTAGGTGTTACTGTTACTCCTGTGCCAAAATTCATGAAGCACTCGCTTACTTCCATAGTGTATATGGTAGCTTTGAGTTTCTCTGAAAAAAAAATTATGAAAAAAACTATGAAAAACTTGCTCAGCTCATTTCAAAGCAATCTCAACAACGTATTCAGTATGACCAATGTGTCATTCAAATTCTTATAGTGAATTTTCTTAACCCAGAATATTTGAATTTCGTCAAATTTTAATTCTTAACTAACATTTTTGTTCTAAGTTGTTCTAGTTTGCCTAACTTTTCTTCCGGATTATTCCGGTTGTCGTGAGTATTTTTGCAAGATATTACGGTCCTATCTTTCGTGATAGTAAAGATATCGCAAAAAATTCAAATTCTAGCCCGGCATTGTTGAATTTTCGAATATAGCGATTCTTCCAGGTTGTTCTAATTGACCTAACTCCTGAATATTACGGTTCCTACCTTTCGTAGTGGTCGTCAAGTGTCCCTACACTATACATAAGATTTGATAATAAAAGACGGTTCCTCGGGTATCATTTCCGATTAAGAACTGATAACCGGCTTAGTACTATTATCCCTTACAAATCCAGCAACAATACGTGCTTTAAACCATTTCTCTCCAATAAATTTTAATCAAGTTTTGACAAATATTTTCTTCGCGAATAATGAAATTTCTATAAACCAAGCAACGGCAAGGCAACCAACGAACGGCGTCACGTAATATTTCAACTTGAGAAATTGTTAAGCATTTATTCCGCTTTATGCGGCGGAGAACTTCAGCTTCTTGCGCTCACCGTTGGAATTCGTACACCGCACTTAATTGATGTTCAAAAACCCTGGCTCTCTCTCTCCCTCTCAGATACGGCCATAGTAAAATGCTGCTGAGGGAGGAAGTAATCGCATTGAATGGGAAATTGTTTGGCGGAAGTATTATTACTTATATACTCATCCACCGGAGAGAGGGTTAGAGAGAAAGACAAGAGCGGAATTATTACCGTAGCAAACGATATATTTGAGTTCGGAAAATTAACGTCGTAAATATGATAGAAGCAGAATTACTTTCGAAACAATTCGAAGTGTAGAGGTAGGAGGAAACATGCCGACACAATTAAGTGATATATCCAGGTACGAGAATAGGATAGCTAGGAGTAACAAATATAGCTACGATCATCATCTTTGTAACTAGTCTTTTAAATGAATAATAATGCCTGTTTGAGCTGCTCTAAACTTTTGTTTTCCTTTTTATTGAATACCTCTGAAACGCCGCCGCTTTCAAGTATAATTTTACCGAATTTTTTGAGGAAAAAAATAAGTTAAGAAATTTAACATTGTATGTAAAAAATAGCGATTAGTTTGATGCCAGCTCAGAAGCTTTCAAAATATCGTTTTCCTAGAATCGGTCGGTTGTAGCGTTGCTAATCATTTTATTGAGAAAATATTCTATGTAAAATATATTTAGTTATCTACAGCACAAAGATATTTTCCATATACAAAGTGTTCAGTTTTACTGTACGTTAGGTTACTTTGTTTTTATATAGAATATCTTATAGATTATTACATTTTCGAATTCTTTTGTATAATATAAACTAAGTTTAAGCAACATACTCTGCAATAAAACCCAACAGTTCTCGAAATATTCAGATCCAAAAGCAAAACATAAATTTATAGATAGAAATTATAAAAGGAATCTAACCTTTAAAAAGGAATGTAGCCTTTTATCATAATTGCTTTAAAACCAATCTTCACTTTTACTACAACAGTACTTCAAGTTTTAGATTTCATACAAAACATTCTTACTGTACAGCGTCTTCCAATAAGAGGTTTCATTTTGATATGTAAAAAAAACTAGTATTTTTAAGCGAAATCATCGGATGTTTATTTAATTGTAAAGAGAAGGGTATGCCATTAATAATGGAAAACAATATCAGCCAAATGGCCGTGGCGGCCATTATTTTTTTCATGAAATTTTCCATCACCAATTCGCACATTTGGGGCTGTATGTCCTCGATAACGTTACGAATTCCATCTTTGAGGCCTTGAATCGATTGTGGATTATTGGCATAGGCCTTATCTTTCACGTAGCCCCAAAGAAAAAAGATCAAGGTGGCCAATTGTGATCGCCTCTTCGAGAAATCACCATATAAAATCATTAATCCTCGTTCAATAGCGTAGTCCATTCACCGTAACAGTTTCTCCAGCCTCATTTTCGAAAAAGTAAGGTCTAATGATCCCGCCAGACCAAAAACGACACCAAACAGTCACACGTTGAGGATGGAGAGGCTTTTCATCATTCTTGGGTTTTCCGAGCCCCAAATGCGATAATTCTGCTTGTTTACGTAGCCTCCCAAGTGAAAATGGGCCTCATCACTCAAGATGATTTTCGATGAAATTCCGAATCAGTTTAATGCATTTCAAGAACCCAATCAGCAAAGACACAACGTTGTTGATGGCCGTTAGGCGTGAATTCTTGTGTTAACTAAACTTAAAAGCCTCAAGATTTAAGTATTTATGCAAAATACGGTGTAATGTCGTTCAATTCCAAAGATCGACAAGAAATAGACAAATCTGGGTTTTCCTCAACACTATGGGCTACAACAGCAATATCCTCATTTGTTCTTGGGCGACGTGGACGAGTTCGATTCTACACATCACTAACTTGTCCCAGCAGCTAAAATTTTTTCATCAGTTTCACAATTGCTGGCCGAGAAGGTGCTTCATGACGGCCGAAAAATGCTTTAGTTTTGCGAACGGTGACCGCAAAATTTCCACCATTTTTGTAGTGGATTTTAATAATTTCATTGCATTGTTGAAGCGTATATCGTTCCATTTATATTAATGGCGTAATTTTTACTTGTCATATCTGTCAAGTAGTTACGGATTGAGTCATGATAACTGTTAAAATGGCGGGCTATTGAAAATGAAACGTCTTATTGGAAGACCCTATACTATACTGTGTGCTCAGAAATCAAAATCGCAAAGATAAATTAAGTTAAAACGAACAATATCTTCCTATCTACTTAATTTTTATTGATGTTACGTTACATTTGACAACATTGCAAAATAATTATCTAATACAAAATGTAAGGAATGGAAGTCTTCTAGATTCTCATACTGTTCGAAAATACTAATATTTGTTAAAAGCCGAAATAGATTGGAGTTGCATTCCCTGGGAGTACCGATTTCCTACAATTTCGAGAATAATCCCCACTCCCTCCCTCACGCCCCATGATGTAATCACAACACCAATTCTGATACAGAAAGAGCAATGATATCGATCTTGCAGCACCTATAAATGTATGATCTTCTTGAGTAATATCTAACTAAAGCAACACTCAAATTAAATAGCTATTTTGTTAAATCTGCATCAATTTAAACATGCAAGGCTTTTAAAACAAAGTTGTATCACTATCTAAAACCACTGTAGTAGGTAAACTACCTCACTTTCAGCACAGTTTGACCTTTGTCCCGCGAAGGAATTTACTTTCATGTGTAAATTATCTCACTGTTATGAAGGTTGTTCTTGGAAAAACAAGTTTCGATTCACGTTGCAAAACAGCACCATGCTGCTCAATACCTGATCAATGCCGTTCAATACCTGATCAAAGCCGTTCAATATAAGTTATACATTCCTACACAGGCAGGTTGTAGGCTGCATTTATGGATGCCACATAGAAATTAAACAGACTACAAATAATGGTATTGATTTTTACAACCGAAATGGTCGGCACAGTGTTATCCTTCAAGGTGTATCGGATGATGTAGTTTTACTGAAGTGTTTATAGGAATGCCAGGATTAATATGTAGAGATATACTATCACGAACGGTGCTGTTATTATGTTAGATACAAAAAAAATGTAAGACGGTTTTTCTAGATTATGAAACGTTCTCGATGATACGTATAAAAAATAAAATCTAAAATGTATGTAATTAGATGTTAGAGTTTGCCTGTCATAGTTCTTGTTTTCCAGAAACACCACCCTCCATATTTTTTAAAACTATTGTCGCTATCTTTTAGTAGGGGGAAGTTGGGGCAAAGCGGCTCCTGAGGACAAAGTGGTTTTGTGTGTGTATGTGTATCACTTCTCTTACGGATGTAGAGCTAATTAGTCTGCATTAGACACGGTTAAGACCACACGCATTTTTTTTCGGGAAGTGAAAAGTTTTGAAGCCACATGTTTGTAATATTCATCGGTAAGTAAAGCAGCAGTTTTACTGAAAATATAAATTGTTTATTCAGTATAGTACAAGTTTAGAATGACATTTTGTATATATTTGAGGCGTACATAGAAGCAATCGAACAAAACACGCGCATTTTCTTATTACTTTTAAAATACCTCTTCGATATGTATTGGGGCAAAGTGGATTTCTAATCATGGGGCAAAGTGGTCACCATAGCCACTTTGCCTATATACAGCTATACAGGACGTAAGAAATAATGTACTTTCTGCAAAAAAGGCAACAAGTCAGTACTATGTCCCTTTGACAACACTTCGAAGACGATTCAAATCGAACGAGGACCCGGAGGCAGCTTCAAAAAAATATCTAGGGCGATTTAGACCTATTTTTTCTACAAAGCAAGAAAAGGAACTTGCGGATTTCATCTTAGAAATGGAAAGTAGGCTTTTCGGCCTCGGCACTCGGGAATTGAGACACCTTGCATTTCAGTTTGCAGAAAAAAATAAGATTGCTCATAATTTTAATGCCACCAAAGGTCTTGCAGGGTGTGATTGGATTTATGGATTTTTAACCAGAAATAAAAATATTTCTTTAAGACTGCCAGAATATACGTCAGCCGCTAGAGCTTCCTCTTTCAATAAATTTAATGTGAGTTCATTCTTTACGCTTCTGGGAGAAATGCTCGAGAAACATAAATTCTCACCCAGTAGAATTTATAACTGCGACGAAGCAGGTGTGTCTACAGTACCAAATAGGCCCTCCAGAATATTCTCCAGTAAAGGAAAAAAACAAGTGGGTAGTCTTAGTTCGGCGGAAAGAGGTACCTTAACTACTACTGCCGAAATTTGCTTCAATGCCGTTGGATTCTACATCCCTCCATTATTAATTTTCCCGTGAGTAAGAAAATGCCCAGCCCTTGAGCACGGACTTCCTCCGGAATCCATCGCTGAATATCACCCGAGTGGGTGGATGCAGAGTGAGATCTTTTCTGATGTTTGGTTTGATCATTTCCTTAAATACACCAAACCCACCGAGAATGACCCGGTGTTACTGATTTGTGATGGCCATGCAACACACACGAAAAATTTAACGTTAGTTGAAAAGGCAAGAGCAAATCATGTGTACATAATTGTAATACCGCCACATACAACCCACCGGCTACAGCCATTAGATGTTGCCTTTATGTTTCCGCTCAATGCTTACTATGAACAAGAAACGAAGAAATGGCTAATCAATAATCCTGGGAAAGTGATAACTTTATATCAAGTCGGAGAACTTTCGGTAACGCTTTTAAATGTGCGGCAACTATACAAAACGCTATTAATGGCTTCAAAAGCACTGGAATTTATCCATATAACCCGGATATATTTCCAGAAGACCTATTCAAACCGGCAGAGACTACTCACAGACAACCAGAGGACGAGCGTCCAAAAACTCCCCAAGATGTTCTACCTAATGGGAATATATTTATTGACACAAGTCAGTCTCCACAACCAGGGCCCTCTAGGGTTAGAATTTCGTCTCCTGTAGTCCATTCAACGCTAGCTGAAAACTCACAAGCTGCAGATCCTATTTCAAAGGAAGAAATATCTGAAAACATGTACTATTCACCACAAGACATATTGCCGTTACCAAAAGTAAGTGATGCAAGAGCACCCAAAAGAAAACTAAAAAGGGGAAAACCATGGTGCTAACATCAACCCCTAATTATGAAGAGCTGAAGGTTGCAACAGAAATTAAAATATCAAAAAACAAAAAAGAAACAGTCAAAAGAAATTTGGTAAAAACCAGAAAGACAAAGGTACAAAAGAAAACAAACACAAAGGAAGATACATCGTCAGATAGTTCAACTGTAGTGGAGTTAGCAAATTCAGATGATTCGGATAGCGATCTACAATTTTATCCTAAGATAAAGGATTTCAAGATAGAAGAGGTTGACATCAAAAGCCTAGATAATGATGAATTTATATTGACAGAATTAACTTCTGACAAAATGACAACAAAAAAGTTTCTTGCCCAAATAGTAAGCATTGAGAAAACTTCTGAAGCTAAGATTATTGTTTCCTTTTTGCGGCAATATAGACAATCGAGAGATATTTTCGTTTTCCCTGATGTTAAAGACATTAGCGATATTTTAGTTAACAAAATTTTAAGAAAAGTTAATGTAGCAGTTTTGAGGCATGGAAAAATTAAAGTTTTTTAAAAAGTTTTAAACAATATTAAACCAAACATGTGCAGTTCTTTTAGTTTTAGGATTATTGTTGTCAAACTTTTTCGGTATACTTACCTTTGTTATTTAGTCTATCTAGTTGTTAGGGATTATTTCTTATTTTTTCTTGTATAAGAGAAATGTTTATTTTTCTTTTGTTTCACTAATAAATAGTGGTTCCTAGTATAGCTTCAATCTCTAAGGTTTTCTTTATGATAGATAATTAAACAATTTATGTTAAAATTTCGTTTTCAGTGTTCTCATTACAACCATGAAGTATTTTTATTTCATAATAAACTCTTGTGTATGAAAAGTGTTTTCTTTTATCTGGTAATTATTATCCACTTTGCCCCATATATGGGGCAAAGCGGATATTTTGCACAAACTCACTTTTTTCTCTATAATTTCATGGTTCTGATCTACAAACACTAGATATGTCGAGAAGAAACAGTTCAATCATGAAGGAAAAGGTTTCAGTCAACCAAAATGCTTTCTCAGTTATTAAAAAAATATATTTACAGGGTCTATATGTCTTATAGTTTTGGAGATATTAAAGCAAATAGCGAAGGGTAGCATTGGCTTTAGGACGCCCCACCCCCCGAAAACGGGCGATTTACCATCTATGGAACTTACCGTTGTTCTTGCACTGTATCAGTCTACAAACCACCAAATTTCATTTAAATCGGTCACCATGGGGTACGTATGTGCGATGGAACCAATTCGTTAGTCACGCCTCTGCTTTCGCTCCCAATTGGTCCACTCTAATTATTACATTTAAAGCTGTACTTTTGCATTATATGTAAATAGAGTCGGCTAAAATACTTAGACATGTCTTTGTGCGTGTATTTAACATAATTATGATTTGAAAGAAAATAGTGAAGATTTTCTAATGGAAGTGCAAAACGATAGTGAAAATATGAATATCAATGTTAATGAGGAAGCGAAGACGAGGATGCAAGTGGACAATTAAAAAGAGATTTTATAGCAACACTGTTGTAATACTTATATACAGGGTTCGGCATAACAATGTTACCATTTTTAATACTAAATATAGTTTTAAACAAAATATAATGCACTTTAATTCTTATCCTAAATTAATGTATCTACATTTGTATTTATTATTTAAAGATAAAATCTTTCAAATGACCACCGTTTTCTGCAATGCATGCTTGCAAACGCGGAGAGAAGTTTACCGTGACTCGTTGTAGCATTTCCTCGGGAATGGCTTCAATTTCCTCAGTAATGCAATTTTTTAACTCGTTTAAGTTGTTGATAGCTCCGAAAAAACCTTACTTTTAAGGTACCCCCATAGAAAAAAATCTGGGGCTGTCAAGTCTGGACTACACGATAACCAGGGTGTATCGCCAAAAGGCGAAATCACACGGCCAGAGAACAAGTTACGTAGAGTTTCCAACGATTGACGGGCTGTATGAGCAGTGGCTCCGTCTTGCTGGAAGTAAACATTTTCAATTCCTCGGCGATGCAACTCAGCTTGCAAAAAATTTGTCAGCATCTCTACATAACGTTCTGAATTTACGGTTAGTGATCGACCATTCCCGTCTTCAAAGAAATAAGGCCCGATAATGCCCATGGATCCAACAGCATACCAAACAATCACCTTTGGACTGTGCAGAGATTTTCCATGAATTTCTTTTGGATTTGTGTCAGACCAATAGCGATTATTCTGTTTATTGGCAAAACCTGAGAAATAAAAATTGGCTTCATCAGACATCAGAAGTTGATTTAGAAAATTAGGATTATTTTGAATAGCATTTAGGATATTCTGACAAAATTCCATTCGATTAAGTTTGTGGCGTGCATCCAGTTCTTGAACAACTTGCGTCTTGTAGGGATGGAATTTTAGGTCCAAGTGTAAAATTCTACGAAGACTTCTTTCCGAAACGTTAAGAGTTAAAGAGTATCGTTTTGCGGAACGTTTAGGGCGTTGTTGAAACGCATTTCTCACTCGTTCAATATTTTCAGCATGTCTGACTAATCTTCGACCTGTTCCTTTTTTGTTGCGAACGGACCCTTCCTCTTGTCATTTTCTGATCCATTTGCGAATGGTAGTCGAGATGGTGCATTCCCTCTTCCTCTGTCTCCAAACTCCAGCCGAAATGCACGTTGCACTGCAGTGATTGACCGCATATTTGCAAATTTTTCAACAACAAAAATTTTCGCTTGTAAAGGCCAGCGATCCATTTTTTAAATGTCACTAACTGACATGCCAAATCCAAAGGTATGTTAATCAATTTATGATCATAATAAATAATGTACCTATTATTCTATGATTAAAATATATTTAGTATTAAAAATGGTAACATTGTTATGCCAAACCCTGTATATATAATAATTATAATAATCTTTACGTAAAAGAAAGAAGTTACAATACTATTTCACATTATTTCTACTTCACAATTTCATATTATTAC
The DNA here is from genome assembly GCA_023690525.1 of Holotrichia oblita. Lineage (NCBI taxonomy): Eukaryota > Metazoa > Arthropoda > Insecta > Coleoptera > Scarabaeidae > Holotrichia > Holotrichia oblita. Next base: position 42,539,696 of record CM043015.1, on the reverse strand, counting down.
AATAGTCTTTTAATATCTCTAGTTTTCCCAATTTATTCTATTATTTTCCATAATATCTAATCTAATATTTTTTAGTTCTTGTAATCTTTCTTCCTCCAAAGCCAATTGTCTTTTCGAAAAACATCTAAACGATTCTTTGCAGTGAATACATGAACGGGAGTACTACTCCGTGAAGTGTTGGTGATAAAATCTCATCGCTGTCTGATGTGCTAGTTATCGGACCCTATGTTGCTGTTGATACTGTCCAACTTATATTAACGGTTTTATCAGAAGCAAAAATCTGCTCAAACCGATCATAGCATTTCCAAGTTACTCTACCACGGCCAGTGGCTGTTTTTTTATTTTGTTGTTGTTGTCTTTAAGTTTTTTAAAAGTGTTTTTCATATTTCTGATCTAAAATAAGCCCCATCCACATTGGTGTAACCCCTTTCCTTAATTAAATTTGCAATTTTATTCCATAATGCCTTCTTCTGCACTTTTGGGTCAAGGAAATCTTGAATGTGACTTTCATACTCCTCTAGAAAAACAAGTGTGGCATTTTCATCTAATACATTCTTGATTTTCATTATTTTCCATTTCTGTTAGATCATGCTCTCCTACACCAACTTCTTCTTCATGGGAAATGGATGTGCTGATTCTTTATCGAAGCTAATAAGAAAATTATCATTTTAATACAGATACTAGGTATATATTCGTCTGTATTAATCTTACCTTTAGAAACCAGTTGATTATTAACTAAAATACAATCGTCTAAGTATATCATTGCCACTTATATATCTACGTACACTTTCAGTTGAAGTAGTGAAAAGAAGTGGAACCATTTCACGCGTTTCCCAAGGGTTGCCTATATTCACCATAACATATTGCCGGTGCCAATATTTTGCGACATCAGTTGATACTCACTGTTACAAAACGTTTTTCGTTCAGAGAACTCAGAGAACTTCCTGAACGTAGCCAATTTTGCAACGCGAGTGGAAACTTGTTTATCCAGGAACAACCTTCGTAATAATGAGATAATTTACACATGAAAATAAATTTCTTCGCGGGGTCAAAGGACAAACTGTGCTGAAAGTGAAGTAGTTTACCTACTCACGGTAGTAATTGATACGAATCTAACACTTAAGATAAGAAACGATTGTGTGATATCTACCACCAATAGAACATGCAAAGAACTGTTTGCCTGTGTATAATATTCTATTTCAAGGTTGTCGCCGTGAAAGTAATAGGGTGGTTTTATTTTTTACACATTACGACATAGTGGATGGCGTAACAATTGAAACGTCTCCCCGACGTTAACCCCCATCTGTATAGTGGCGTGCTTGTTATCGCCGTCTACCAGACGAGATCGGTAGCTGCCGGCGGCTGCTTCTCCCTCATCTCTCCTCCGAACTGCTCGAATGCACCGCCGCACTCTTCGAACTCGTGAAGTGAGCGGAATGATCCGCATAATCATTTCCTACCAGAAACGTAGCATACACCCTCCCGCGCATCCTTGCACCGCGAACGGTTTACAACGTTTTAACTATTTAACCCCTTTACGAGGTGGAGCAGTTCGGAACCGTTCACGCGTTGCATTTACATAGAACAGAGCTTAAGATCCGAGACCCGTATAAAAATAAAATAAACACGAAACCCATAAAACTTTCAAAAAGCTTTTAGTGTTAAAGCGGAATCGACCGCGAGACGTAACAAATCTACATCTTCGCGAAACGGCAAATCTTTAATTCTCAATTCGCCATATCTGTGGATGTATGTATATTGCATTTTGTATTGTAATGGCTGAGAAAAATATAAATGGCAATCCGTTGCAACGCATACAGATGTTCCATATAAGATAGATTTATCTTATTAAAAAATCTATAGCTACACCGCCAGTACTGGACATCTTTTCTTCTCAGGTTTTAGTTGGAAGTTGTTACGATCGTAGATGTTCCCTAACCCGATCTTCCTTGGTGCACCGGAAGTTCGAAGCTGTTATTTCAGTATGAATAAGTTTTACTTACTATATAAACACTCTGAACGAATGGCTGTGTAAGAAGTACCGTTTGTTGTTACTCCCACGGTTTATATATCATGATTCTCCATTGTCTCCTAATCCTACAAAATACGTTAGAGACAATCTTTTGTTAATAACCGTCCTTTTTAATTTATACATGTCCGGCCAAAATTCACTATATACAGAGATATTCTAAATTTGACGTCCATACTAACATCTATATTTCTCCTCTTTAAACTCCCCTAACTGTAGGGGAAAGTGGGGTAAGTTGACTAAGCGGTTAAAATGACGAAAGGCATGGTTTAGCAGCCATCCAGTTAAGGAAGTTAGCGCTTGAATTTGCAGAAGAGCAGAAAATCGACCATTATTTTAACAAAGCCAAAAAACTGGCAGGAAAAGATTGGTTATTTAATTTTCTTAAAGAAACTAAAATAAGTTTAAGTACTGCGGAAGCGACCTCTGTTGCTCGTTTAATATCCTTCAATAAACCATCTGTTGAAAAGTTTTTCGGTATTTTGCGGGAAAAATACAACTTTAGTTCTGATAGGATTTACTATGCAGATGAGAGCGGACTTTCATCTGTTCCATGCAAATTGCCAAAAGTTTTGGGCCCTACTGGAACAAGAAGGGTTGCAAAAGCGGTTTCAGCAGAACGGGGGCAAAAATACCACCGTTGTTTGCGCTGTCAATGCAGTAGGTAACTATGTTCCTCCCTATTTCATTTTTGGTCGTGTACATATGAGAAAGAAACTACTGTTTGGAGCTCCACCAGGTTCAGACGACACCTCCCAAAAAAATGAATGGATGTGCGCGGAAACTTTTGTTAAATACCTTCAACATTTTTCAGAATTTGTAAGGCCTTCTGTGGAAAGTCCTGTACTTCTGTGTGTGGACAATCACTCTTCGCATATTTCCCTGCCTCAATTCAACTAGTGCAGGAACAACGGAATTATACGAATATATGAGTCGAACATGATATTTCGCTACAAGCGTTGGCAAATGCCAAAAGTAACACTGACAAAACCTCTGGTGCAGATACCATAGTTTCACAAAACGTTGAACAATCGCCCGTACGCCCCGATAAAGAATAGCAAGTTAAAAGAAAGTTATTTGAGACATCGACCAATGCTGATTTGTCAAAGCCTGGGCCAAGTCGAATCCAATTCATCCAATTAGATCCTTTCCAAAAGCTGAAAGGAAACAGAATACAAATCGAAACAAAAATGACAGCAAGCATAATAACAAGTACCCCGGGTAAAAATTATCGTGAAGAAAAAGAAACTATTCAAAGACAAAAAAAAGAAACGAGAAAGAAGCGACAAAAAACATTCAAGAATCGGAATTTGCGAATTTACCAGTTAGGTGAGGGGTGTAGTAGTGTAGTAGGTTATTTTGTGATACTTTATTTTCAGATTCATGTACCGTAAAATGGGGTGTAGATGACCCCTGGAGTTAAGTTGACCGAGAAGTTAAAAAAAATTTTATTACTACGTATTCTTCGTACTTGTAGTTTTTTTTTGATAAATATTTACGCATATTTCGACTTTCACTACATTTTTTACTTGCATTTTATGCAAAAAATCGTTTTTGGGCAACCGGCCGCGAAGTTGTCAATTCGCGTACGCAAACCAGTCCGCGAAATGCAATTTCGCGGACGCTGCCCATAGCAGCGGCCGTAAAAGTAAATAAACAAATTAACACATATTTGACATATTTCATCATTTATTGTCAATAAAACAGAGTATTTTGTGTATTTATTACAAACCTTTCGGATACATATCTTCCTTGCTACTATCTCAAAAACAGCCTATGACAGGTAACATATTTCGGACGAAGAGCAATATATTTGTGATAAAGTCTTATGTAATCTGGATTTGTGATTGTAAAAGTGCGGTTTATGTCCGTCTTTGTATCAGGAACAGTAATTATAAGAATATTGCTGGTGTCTTGAATGTTGTCAACGGTTATTTTTGTTAACTCGTCACGTCTCATGGCACCTGATACGCCCATAATTAAAACTACCTGTAAAACTAATAGTAAATTAAGCAATTTATAAGAGAACTTGTTTATATCTTTGTACCTTCCACAGTAAATACTTTTCATCCTCAGCATTTTCCAAAAATAATTTAATCTGCTCCATTGTTAACACTTTAGACTTTTTGGCTTTATAGCCTACTGCTTTTTCTTCAAAAAAGGAATTAATTTTAAAAATGTCCTTATATCAATCTGTTCCTTTATATTCAGCATGCTTTTAAGCATGGAGTACAAACTCCATAAGCTGGAACTTTTTAGGGCCGCCGATTTTTGCATAAAATATGCCAATAGCACGTTTTCGCTCACAGTTTTGACCTTCTTAGCGTTGCACCAGACCTTAAAATCGTTGTAACATTTTTCGTATTGCCTCTTCGATCTTTCGGGTATTAAGTTAGAAACTGCGAAATTGGCAGCACTTTTTATATCCGGAGGAGTTCCAGATATAGAAATATTATCACTTTCAGAAGTTTCAGACATTTTACGACTTATTTTGACAACTATTAAGTATTTGTATTTTATTCTAGTCGTGTCATTTCTATGGCAACGCATATAAAGTAAGTCACTTTGAAATTGGCAATAAAAATATTCCGATGTGTGTAAATTTATATAAAACAGTTTGAACGATTTTGGAACTATTTGCACGGTTTCCCAAAATGTTGTGTATATCTCGTCCGCGAAAACCTTTAACGTACTCGAGATTGTCCTGCCTCGGCCGCAAGCGGCCTCGGCGACGATTTCTCTCTGCGTACGTTAAATAAGTGTGTTTTCGCGGCCTTGATATACAAATAACTATTCAAAAAGATAACAATAGTTATTGTATGTAATCAAAATGAAATCACTGCTACGGTTTCAAATTATAATTCAAATAAAAATTTAGATTTTACTGCTTCTGGTGTAAATATTACTAATAATACAAATTGCACAATTAATATTAATATGTATCCGAAAGGTTTGTAATAAATACACAAAATATTCTGTTTTATTGACAATAAATGATGAAATATGTCAAATATGTGTTAATTTGTTTATTTACTTTTACGGCCGCTGCTATGGGCAGCGTCCGCGAAATTGCATTTCGCGGACTGGTTTGCGTACGCGAATTGACAACTTCGCGGCCGGTTGCCCAAAAAAAAATATAGAGGCCTTTGAACCGACCTAATTTGTTACAATAACAAGTCATTAAACTTTCACTTAAAAGTCAATGAATGAAAGGTTCCAGATGCTAGTAGTTAAAGTACAAAGAATTCAAATAAATTTTACCTCAAAGTAGCCCTTGGAAATTATAATATTATGTATTAGCTTGTTACTTAAATTTTAATAGGAATTTTGTTGGTTATGAGATGAGATATTTGAATAAAATATCAAATGTCAAAATAATAAAACGAACATTTTTAACTGAATGAAATATGTTTATTTCCAACACACAAGCAAAATTTTATACAAATTGTTCAAAGTGTCCACCACCTTGTTCGAAACATTTCTCACATCTTCTTCTAATAGAGGAAAAAACGTTTTGTAGTATCGCATTGTCAATTCCATTAATTCTTTCAGCAATTCTGATTTGTAGGTCTGCAAGATCAGGTATCTGTACTCGATAAATTGAGTTCTTTAAGAATGGCCATAAAAAGAAATCACATGGGGTAATGTCACAAGATCTTGGTGGAAATTCATGTTCAGTGTTTAAACTTATCAACCGATTTTGAAAAAATTGCTGCAGCATATTAATTGTTTCACCTGCTGTGTGTGCTCTAGCTCCGTCTTGTTGAAAGTAACCCTGTGTTATTTCTTCATCGTCAAGCTGTTCGATAAATGGCATAATAATTTCTTGTCGATACCTTTCTCCTGTTAAGGTTCCGTTAAAAAAAATAGGGCCAATAATTGTCCTTCGACTAATCGCACACCATACACCAATTTTCTGCGGATGAAGTGTGGTTTCAACAAAAAAATTATGTGGTTTCTCATTAGTCCACATCCACATATATTGTGAGTTAACATATCCAGTCAGATAAAACCATGACTCATCAGAAAAAAGGTTTTGTCAAGAAGGTCATTATCAAAATTATTTAAGAACCACTGACTAAACGTTATTCTTCTGGGATAGTCGATTTCCTTGATTTCTTGATAACAGGTCATGCGATATGGAAATAAATGTAAGTCCTTTTTCAAAATTGTATGACATGTGCCAATTGATACACCCACTTGTTGTGATAATGCTCGTACGGAAGTTCTTGGTGCATTATTTATAATTTCTCTTACATTATTAACTAGCTCTTCTGTACGCTTTTTCGCCCGACCTGCGCCTTCTTTCTGTTTAACACTCCCTGTTTCTCTGAAAACCATAACGGAATGTGTCACTGTGTGCCGAAAAACTGTCATAATCAAAGATGAAGTTAGGGAACTCATTTCTAAATTCTTCTAAACAATCTTGAAGAGAATACTGCCATTGTCCGTCAATCTTACGTCCGTTTCGAAAATAAGATTTTACCATGAACGATTTGTGTTGTATAGTAAAAACCATGTTAAATCAATTTTAAATTACAAAGCAATTTTTGTCAACTATGCATCTGTCAAATTGACAACTAACGCAAATTTAAATTATTAATAATAATAATAATATTTGAACGCTTTATATGCTTATGTATTTACAAAATAAGTTCTTGTATCTATTATATAGATAATAATTTAAACTGACAGATATATTCGCTCTCGGGTTTTGACATAACTTTGACATTTGTAGAATTATGCAATTTTGTGGTTGTTTTGGGGGGAAGATGACCGCCTGGGTGAAATTGACTGACAGGCAGAAACCTGCAAAGACTTGTTTTGTTATTCCCGGAAGATCCGTTGCAATTGTAAGATTCTCCTGAAAAAGAGGAAGACGAGTGCCTACCTACTACAAGTAAAGTTCAAAGCATAAGGAGGAAAATTGTTGAACAAAGCGAAGGCGAACAAAGTTCTGCAAAGGAGAAAGAAGAAGAAGCTGAAGAAGAAAGAAAAGAAGAAACTAATAATACACAGTTTGACAAAATAGACAAGAATTCTTGGGTAGTTGTAGAATACCAAACCAAAAGGATAGTCAGACATTGTATTGGCAAAGTATTATCAGTGAATGGTGAGGAAATTAATGTTAATTTTTTAAAACGAGATAAAGCTGAGATGTTTATTTGGCCCAGTATAGAACATAAAGTTGATATTTCTTTGTATAACGTTAAAATAAAATTAGGTGAACCCAAAGTTGATCGCAAAGGACAACTTTATTTTGACTTTGATATGACAGTTTTTAACTTTAAGTGAATGTTTGTATCAAAATAATTACATAAATATTTTGAAAATTAATAGTATAGTCCCCTTGCCAATAACTTTACGGAGTTTTTTCTTCATTTAGTCAAATAAAGTGTTACTTGTATGTTAGAGATTGTTTTATTTTGGTCAAGTCAACCCCAATTATCCGAAAACCATTTTTAGAGAACAAAGTATATCTGTGGTCGATTTCACTCCCAACGGGGTGAAGTTGACCGAAAGCAAATATAATTTTCTTCTGGATTAATGGCTATTAAATATTATATGTTTAGCTACTATATTTGAAGGTGATATCTATACCCGTGTCATAGTAGAAAATATTTTTGATCTTTTAATGTTATATACTACCTATTTTTAATTAAAGTTGAAAATTACCCATTTTACGGTACATATACTTATGACTCATTATCATAGTATATGCGTTCTTATCTCTGCTTCATTTGTTTACTTATTTATAGATCTGAAGTCCAGGAATTTTATTGATTTTGAAATGATTTGTGATAAACCACGACATGGACCGGTTTTAAATTCATTTTGTTGCTCTGGAAAATTTTACAGATCTACATATATTTGGGTTCATTTTATTATTACGATATTATTGTAGTAATATATACAGGACAACAACTTGAACTACGAAAGCCTATTGATAGGAGAAGGTAGTGGGAGATAAAATGTATCCATTTTAGTATTTTCAATTGTTTCTATGACAGGAATGTCAGTGGTTATGTCAAATACTATGGCAAATTATAAAATCACTTTATAATTTGCACTCTTTCATTAATTGTGTATTCCATTAGGATAGTTTGATGGTTCGGTAAAGTATTTGACATAACCACTGACATTTCTGTCATATAAAAAGTTGATGACAATAGTAAAATGGATACGTTTAATTTTAACTCCCACCACCCTCTCCTATCAATAGGCTTTCGTAGTTGAAGTTGTTAGACTGTATACAATAAATCGCAAAATTTGTCGGTCACTATGATATTTCAGAGACCTATATGTTGAATACAAATTATCAGATTTATTTTAAGATTTCCCGCAATTTCCAATTCAGTAAACCCCTGTATCTTCTTCCGGGTAAAGAACACAAACAGCAGCCCATTTCACTGCTCTTTTACACCTTACACGTATGCATTACGTCAGTTACGTTATGTGAGCAAAATACGAGAGCAGCACGTAATAAGATGGCGCGCGAAGCATTAGCAGCTGATTCCTTTCACTCCAATGATTAGCTTTGCACTTTATACCGTGTAAGGAACCGTATAGGAATGGAACGCTTTGAACCGGCAATAGCATCAGCCCCAGACGCTTTATTATTATAGAATGATTTGATAATTGATTAACCTTATTCAGTTCGGTCCCGGGTTCGGATATAATTTTCTCTTCTACGTTCTATTTGATGTCACTGAACGGTTACTAATACGAAAGTTCGCTGTGGATATGATGAATCTGACTCGCCTTCTAATATAATGCTCAAAACTACCAATAATGTCAACGTCAACGGGTCCCTTAATCCTTTCATTTTCTAAGAATCTTAGAAATTCTATAATGACAAGTTCTAATTTAAGTATGTATTAGGGTGTACCATAATAATAATTTTTTTCCACTACTAGCGTTAGAAGACGTCATTATTTGGTATGTTTTCGGGCCGAGAAGATGAATTTCTCTCCTAGTAGTCAATAATAAAAATTGTCTCCTACTAGTAAATAATAAAAACAATTGACGGTAATAAAATTATGATTTATTCAATAAAAATGTATAGAATAGAAATAATTTGAATATAAAACCATAGATGTCGTATAGATGCACGAATGAAATCCGCAATTCAAGAAAAAAGGTTAGGTTAACATTTAACATAAATAAACAAAGTAGGAAATACGTAATTTGGTAAACACTACTTATTAAAATAATAATTAATAGCGCAATTATGGCAGGTTATGTTAATTCCTGACGTACTGGCTTGCAATAAAATCTCGTACACCTAGTTTTACCTATATTGATTTCACCTTTTGTGACATTTCTAATTTGACGTTTCATTTCCATTTTTTTTTGGTATTGTGACAAGACATGAATAAAATCTCAATTCGACATTAAATGTTTATTCATTTGTTTTTACAGACTAACATGTTTTCTATGGATATCTTAAATTAAACATTTATCGGAACGGCTTATTATATTACATTATTATTGAGAAAGCGGTTAAATATGCTAGTAGTGGAAAAAATAGTATATAAACCACGGCAGAAGATTTTCTCAGCCTCTTAGCCATTATTTCCCTCGACGCTTCGCGTCTCGGGAAATAATGCTACTCGGCTGAGAAAAATGTCTTCTCTTCCTTGGTATATAATTACTATTTTAAGTTTATTCTGTATAAGTTCACGTAACGTTTGTTGAAATAACAGTAAGTTTTAGTCCTTTTTCGATACTAAACAATGAAACTCAAAACAAAATGCTTTACATTCAAGATCCGGCGTTGTCGGTTCGATTTTACCTCAGTAAGTCACAGCAGGTCAGCTATTGGGGATCGTTCGGGGTCGCGCATATAAAATATATCGGGTACTACCGTGTAGCGAAACCGGAAATCGCAAATACCATTTTTGTTTCTTAATGGCCGGAAATCTCCCCGACTGCAGCGCGTAGAATGTTAATGGACAGCAGTAAATCGTCGGAATCGATGATCAAAGCCCTGGCGCACTGCTGGGAAACTTTTAAATGCACCCAAGCCCTATCTCCAGGAGGGCATAACGTGAAAACGCTGACCGGAGATTAGGGAAGTACCATTAAAATTTTACATTTGTGTGGAATATCACCGATGTGGAAATATTTCTTAAATTAAAACAGGACAAAAATATTTGGTCTTGAGTTTTTTCTGCAAACAATCAAATTAGAATATAATAATAATATTAACTTTTACTCTATCATTTCCTAAACCTAAGAATTAACCATAAATACTTTATTTATTATTGAAAATAATCTTAATAACAACAGCTACTAAATTATTGTTTTAAACTCAATTCCCCTTGAAATTAATTTTTTCACTTTAAAAAGACATGCAGCTGAAAGAATGCGTTTTAAGTGTTTTTCTGCACACAATAAAATGATTTTTTTTATGTGTGTTGGGTGCTTAGTTGCAGTGACTCCGTAAGCTGCATCGCTTGTCTGGCTATAATTGCAACTAACACCAAACTAGCCAATGCAAGAAACCGTCTTATCTTCCTTTATGAATGTAAACAAAGACGTACTAGACCTGCTTTTATTGCCAACAACTTGAGGGCCCTTCATAACATCCCACAAACTACTACAGGGATCAGAATGGGCAACATCGACCATAATGTAACTATTAAAGTACTTTCCTTAGTTATTAACTAAACTAATACTAATATCAGAAACTTAGAGAATCATTTTCAGGAAATAGAACTTAATCTACCTATTTAAATATCTTTCAGAACTGGAACATATTCTTTTTAGTGTCCCTGTTTGCCAGAGAGACAAAATCCGGGCTAAAGCCACGTATCTAATTACCAATTTTTCCCATAACCCAATATTTAAATCTCCTTCCATCAGCACACCAATTGAAAGAGAAGTCAATTCGTTTTTGAAGCAGAATCCTAATATCTTAATCACTAGAGCTGACAAAGGCAACAGCACTGTAGCCATTGACAGGGATTCTTATCACCACAAGTCTCTTGAACTTCTCTCTGACCTTACTACTTACAAGGTTCTGCTTAAAGACCCGACTGTCAAAATAGGGAGAAATAACAACTCTTTAATTAATTTACTCAAGACCAATAAGGACATGTTACCGACGAAGACGCCAAAGATCTCAAAACATATAATTCTACTTCACCTAAATATTATGGCTTAGTCAAAGTCCATAAAGAGGGTAATCCTCTTAGACCTATCATTTCTTGTACTAATAGCCCCACCCCAAGTCTTGGGAAACACATATAATTGCAACTCTCGCGGTATAGTTTTTGTGTTTGTCTAATTGTGTTCTAATGGCTTTGTAACAGCATCATACCGCCTTTTATAATACCGCGGTGTTAATCACTTTGCTTCCAACAACGAATGGTAGGTCGATCGGATTTCAATTCTTCGAGAAAAATGTCACCGTACTTCCTGAGAGTTGAATGCCGGCCACCACAACGATAGTCAGCCACCTCACCATTGGCAAATATGTACAAAACAATCAATTATTTGCAAAGAATGATGTTTAATTTTACTTTTTTATGTTCGATACAATATATCACAATAAGTTGTACCAGTTCGTACCAACAGATTTTTCTATTGTTATCCGTGTTGTTATCCTGTTGCGATTTTTCGAAAGTAACTAATTTTTTATCAGTGCTCATTTGGAGGGGTGGCAAGATAATTAACCAGAGATGTTCACTAAATGCCGACGTCAAGGACAGTGCCTCGAAACTTGCATATATCTTTCTCTCTTAAAATGGCTTTTACTGAATCAGCTAGCCCTAATACCGCCTCGACTTATACTGTATACAAATAATTACAAGAAACTCAAGCAATTACATAAAAACCAAAATTATTTAAATAATGATAATATCCCAATGAGACAACAACGTTTACACTGAGCCTCTTTTTTTAAATCTATGGTGAATACTAATTACAGCGGCTTCTGAAGGTGTATCGCTTGTCTGACTGCTGCTACAACTTTTGCTGTGTAGTTTGTGTCTGTGTAACTGTATTCAATGATCTTGTTACAGCACTATTTCGTTGTTTATAATGCTATACTGTTAATCACTTTTCTGGTAGGTCGATCAAGATACAATCCTACCAGAAAAATGTTATTGTTCCCTTGGAGAATTAAATCTCCCTCCCCAGCGATCTCTCACATCACGCAGATCATGACCAAAACAAAAATCTTGTTGCTAAATGATAAAATTTCAATTTGTCTCTGTAGACATCATATGTCCAGCGTGATCACATTTTACTGTTTCTATAATAATTTCTAAGCAAGAAAGCAAAGCTAAGTCGACAAGTACAAGTAACAATTGGTCTATTCGTGGAACCAGTTTGTAGTACACTATAGACTTTAACCCACTAAACACCAAACATATTTTAACTAAAACACCGACGCGTTTCAACGGCAATGCTGTCATTATCAAGGCGATAATAAAACTAAATTAAAATAAAATCTACAAATAACAGGTAACCTAAATGTTATGCACGGTCAATCCGATACGCATCATTAATTTCCGATTAACAAAAAGAATGACAAATACGCGGTAAGACCGTTGTCACAGTTCATTACACATGACTATACACTATATATTTCTAAACTTTCGAAAACATTTAGAAACATTCCTATGATCGATGTCTGTTTCAGAAATGTGTTGGGCAACGCTCGATTTCTCAATTCTATTGAATCTAAGATAAGCCATATGCTCTTTAAATCTACTTGAGACTGCTCTGATGGTTTGCCCAATATATTTTTGATTACAATCTTTACAATAATTGATTTCGTAAATACCTGACTTTTCTAGAGGTTGTATTTTATCTTTAGGGTTACCGATGAGACTTCGTAAACTTCTCCCAGAACTGTAAACTATCCTGAGATCTAGCTCTTTGAAGATTTTACTCAAACCTTTAGTGATAAAGGGAGCGTAAAGGAGGAGGCGCACTGAATCGACTCGAATCGGTCGGTTCGGATCGGAACGATCGGCACGTCAGTGAGAGCCGCGCACTGAATCGGTCAAATCGGTCAGTTCGACTTCAGCAGCCGTCCAACAGAAAAGTTTTTTAATTCCTCAATTTTAAATACCTACCAAACATTTTAAAAAATGAGCTCCAGTTCATCAGAATCTGACGAAGATGTCATGATTGCCTTAGCGTGCGAAGATATGGAAAGAAAGAAACCAAGATTCTGGATTCATAATATTAATCTTAAGCGAGAGTTTTACCACTTGTTTCCTGATCTACTTGGAGATGATGAAAAATTTTTCAAATATTTTCGATTGTCTAGTGCAAAATTTTATGAACTTATTCATTTATTACCTCTCAGAAAGCAAGACACAAATTATCGAAAAGCAGTTTCACCTGAAGAGCGGCTAGCTGTCACTCTCAAGTAAGTATCTATGTAATAAAATGTTAGGTATTACCTGTAAAATAGGGGGAAACAAGAAATAATAACACCTCGAACATAAGATTATATTATATATATTATTAATATACTAAAAACAAAATTAAAAGTTGCGATAAGTGCCAGGTGCATCGAAAGTATCATTATGAGAGACCTGTCCATAAAAATTGAAGTTTTCATTTCCTGGACGTAAAGCTGGAGGTGGTGTTAACGGTTTCTGTGAAGGAATGGTTATTTCTTTCCACTGGCTTGCATGGTTATCTGGTTCGGTTGGACTGACAAGAGGCGAACAAGCCACAGAAGACGTAATATTGGAATAAACTTGGTGTTGCACTGAAACATTATTGGCATTCTCAGTGGACATTTGGTCCATCATTAAATTTTTCAATTCATATTCACTAACTAGGCTTGATATTTTTGATTTTATTTCAATTTGAAGACGAGGAGAAAAGGTTCTCACTGTCTCCTGCATAGCATCAAAAAATTTCTGCAAATGATCTGCTTTTTTAATCATCTTCGAAGCCTGTTTTTTATCAAAATAATTTTTTAGCACCAGGCCCATTGAAACATTTTGTTGTTTGATCGACTTTGATGTAGATGCTTTAGATTCCGGAGTTGCTGGTGACATGATATCCTCAGATGCAGATAAAGGACGCTCAGGCGAATCCCTAATATTTTCAGTTTCATTGTCAGATAATGGCAGAGTTTCCTCATCTAAATTGTTTGATATCATATCTTGGGAGCCACTCAACCCCAGATTTGATATTTGTGCTCTTTCTGAGTAAAAAGGAATCATGAAAGACATAATGTCCTCATACTTCCATTTTTTTTAAAACAATACTTGCTTGGCCACTAACGGTTTTTCTGTTTCGCAGTGCTTTACGGAAAGCGTCTCTAAGAGCGGTCCATCGTTTTTTGCAATCTGAAACTATAAAAAATAAATGCTAATTTTAAGTGAAGAATTTGTATAATTATAGCTCTAGTAATATATTGCAACGTATTTCAATTTTTAGTAATTGGTATCGTACAGTATATTTTCTTAATTACAGATTTCTTGGCTACGGCGATTCCGTTTCTACGATTAGCTTCAGTTATAGGTTAGGAGAAACAACGGTACGTGAAATTATTTATGACACATGTGAAAAAATATGGGCTATACTAGCACCATTGGTGATGCCCCTCCGACGCTGGAGCAATGGCAAAAAATAGAAGAAGGATTCCGTACAAAATGGAACTATCCTAATTGTGTAGGGGCCATCGACGGTAAACACATTGTATTTGAAAAACCTCCGAATTCTGGATCTCTGTTTCATAATTATAAGAAGGAATTTAGCATCGTTCTACTCGCTCTAGTGGATGCAGATTATAGATTCATCTGCGTAGATGTGGGAGCATTTGGTCGTAACAGTGACGGAGGAATATTCCGTTCATCCCAACTTGGAAAAAGACTGCTTGCAAAGGAATTAAATTTACCTAAAGATAAAGCGTTGCCTCACACGGATACTGTTTTACCTCATGTAATTGTTGGGGATGAAGCATTTCCATTGTTGTCCAATTTAATGAGACCCTACCCCGGAGCTCAAACAAGCAATAATGAAGCATACAGAACTTACAATTATCGTCACTGCAGAGCTAGACGTGTAAGCGAAAATGCTTTTGGAATTATGGCAAAAAAATTTAGAATTTTTTTTAAAAAGTTTAATATTTTGCCCGATCATCTAGACATAATTACTTTAGCTAGTGCGGCACTGCATAATTTTTTAAGAAATGATTCCTGTGCTTGGCAACCTGGGGAACTTGAGGCTGAGGAGGTTGTAGAAGGTCTTGATAACATGGTTAATATTGGAGGCAATTTTCAACGACAGGCTTTTAATATCAGAGAACAATTTACACAATATTTCATGTCCAATGGCATGGCAACGCGATAAAATAAATGCAGGAAGATAGGTTGATAAATATGTATCTATATATATTACACATATTAAATATAAATTTATTGTCAATAAATTATTTATTTTTCCTTACCAGAGTTTCCTGTTTTTTTTGCAATCTCACTCCATGCGTTCTCTTTACGAATGTTGTCGTGATAGTACCTATTTTGGGGATCATACAGTATCACATATTCTCGCACACTTTCAATTAAACGTTCATCAGACATTGTGCTCTTGCAAAAGTCTTAAATTTACAGAAAATAATATTCACCGACCGTTAAGAACATTCGGCAATTTTTGCCTCCTCTAGTATTCTTTGACGTTGCCGAGCCGATCCGACCGGTCTGAGCGTGTCGAGTCGAAGCAGTGCGCGGTAGTACATTGAATTTCATGTATAGCAAAACGTGCCGATCGTTCCGATCCGAACCGACCGATCCGAGTCGATTCAGTGCGCGTCCTCCTTAAGGGATGATCACAACGGGTGAAGCTTTAACATCCTCTCGAAAAGTCGTAGAATCTTTCACAATGTTCTTATTATTAAACTTCCTAATTAACTTATAGATATGCTGAGGCTGGAAACCATTACACTTGGCCGCATCTTTTATAATTTTAAGCTCTTTCTTATACCTCGCCTTGTTCAAGGGAAAAGTGAGAAGCCTCTGGACCAAAAAATTGAGGATTGCCATTTTGTGTTGAACACAATGATGGGAATCTGAAGGAATGTAGCGAAGTGTACTGGTTTCCTTTCTATACACGTCAAACTCTAATCTATTGTTATTTCTAATTACTAAAGTATCTATAAAGGGTATCTGACCGTTTTGTTCTCTTTCACAAGTGAACTTTATGGTTTCGAACCGATTATTTAATCTATTGAGAAAATCGTTAATATTACGTTTTTTAGTATCAAATACAGCGAAAATGGCATCCACATACCTCAACCAAACCCTAGGAAAGTATTCGCTCTCAGATTCTAAGTCCTTTTCAAAACGGCTCATGAAAAGGTTAGCCAAAAAAGACGACAAGGAGTTACCCATTGCCGTTCCTTCCAGCTGTTCATAAAAACTCCCGTTGAATTGAAAAATGTTCTGTTTCATACAGATGTCAGTTAAGGGAGTATATTCCTGGACACATTGTTGACTCAAACTATTTTGAAGAAACAAGTCCTCGAGGTATGTCAAGGTGTCTGGAATCGGTACACTAATAGGAAAGAGAGAACTAACATCAAATGGAATCAATATTTCACCCTCCAGCAACTGAATATCTTGAATTTTTTTACTAAATTCTAACGAATTTTTTACTGCAGAACTAGGTTGATGTATTGGCAAATTATTAAATTCATTGGTCAGCCATTTGGAAACCTTATAAGTCGGTGCGTCAATTGCCGAAACAATTGGCCTTACCGACTTGCCAGGTGCTTACTATTGTATAACCGTTTTCATGGTTTCCTACCAATTTGCATTTCTTGATCTAAATCATCCCAACTAAAGTTTATCTGAGTCTCTGAAATTGGCATCAGCAGATACCGAAAGTTTTTTACAAAAAAAAAAACTAGAAGATAATCGATCAGATATAATCAATTCTTTTCTATTTAGCGTGTAAAAAATCTAGTTTGTTTGTTATTAAAATCAAAGAGAACTATTAACTTATTTCATTATCGGTACCTGTTACTATTAATATGCAACCATCATCAGCAAAGATTCTTAAGTAAAATTTGACAAAATTCAACAGCATATAATACATAGCCCTTGTATACAGGTATCATCATGCAGATATGATTATTTCGAAGATCAGTACCGATAAAACTATATACCTACTGCTGCCGTTACCTGCATATACATATAAGTGAGGGATATTGTTCCTCTTGTAGAAAAAATTTCTATACAATATTGAATCCCAATGTTTTGCATGTTAGATGACAAATCCGGAAAGAAAATCTAGTTAAACTGCGGTTCTTGATCAATACCAGGAAGATATCTCTTTTCGGTTAGACGACCGAAGACAAATACATATTCGAACAACGAGTTCGAACTTTATCCATTCGTATAATTCATCATCAAATGCCTGCGCTTCTCCCTTTGTTCCTGTCCTAACCTAGCGTTACAGAGAAACGTCGCAGCGGCGTCTACCGTCACTATATCCGCTTGATATTCCCTCACATAACACGATACCCGCCGTTGCGCCTCTATGTATTCACCATCGCATACTTGACGAATTATAGTTACAAACTTAAAACCTGCCTTACAAAAGCTTACACATGTAATTAGATCTTATACATAACACAGAAAAACTTATTTTAATACTTAGGCAGAATTTTCACAAGAAGACTTCGCTGGGTACAAATTCGAAGTTTCAACAGCTTGTGGCAGCGTCTCAAAAGATCGGTATTCGCTGTTAGGTACATTCTACTTTATTACTAGAAGAATGGGAACTCACAAGTTTTAATTATCGTGCTCCTGTAACTCCACGAATATTAAATGGAAGCCATCAACTACACTTGTCAACATAATTTTTGTCTAACGAGGACACTAATTGTAGTTAATGTACATAGTTTTTTATCGTCTTTTCGAATGTGTATTCGAAATTTCTTCATTACCGACGGTTAGTGAAGAGATTCTTTTTTTTCCATGTACAGGGTGTAGCACCTAAGATGAACAAAGTCTAAGAGCAAAATTGTTCATAATATTACAATCACCATGTCTGTAAAGTATTTTTGGTCATCAGTAGCGTGCCGTATTCCAGTGGCGTGTCAAACCTATGTTTTTTTTTAATACAACAATATATATTTTGTGGCAGATTCGGAAAGCCCTCGAAGAGTACTTATTTTTTCTTATATAACGTCATACCCTTAACTCACACATAAAAAAATTCGAAGTACCTACGGTCTAACTGCAAAGAAAAACCATTATAACAGCGAAACATCACTAATTTTTCATTATTAGCATTTGTATTACATAGCGGGGGACCACATTGTGATAGGATATGCAACCACCTATTAAAACGTGTTGTGTTAAAGGGTGTACTGACCTCCAAATTTTGCTATAATAGTATATAGTACTCAAAGTTGCACTTGCTAGAGTATAATTGTTGTCGTTATAGAGCAGATTTTTACTAAGTGTTGCCCAAATTTCCGAAATGGACAAATTTGAGAACAGAACAGTTATCAAATATCTCTGCAAGGAAGGTTTATCACCGCAAGAAATTCATATGGATATGATACGAGTACTGAGTGAAGGTGGGCTGAGGTTGCAGCGATTCATCACTGTGTCAGAGAAGTAGACACTTAAAGCGATCAGTTCCGGAAGTGCTGACTCAAAGCTGGTTTGAGACTGCGTAAGAGCCCTAAAAGAGGTGGGCACCCTAAGGAAAATAACTTTGGCCTAGGTGAAGGGAAACGAGGGGGCAGATGAGCTGGCCAGACGAGGTTCGTCAAGGCCTTTCATAGGAGCGGGCCCTTCCGTCGGCATTACCAAATCACAAATTAAAAAGTCCATCTATGAATGGTCACAAAATAAGTCCAAGGAACGGTAGAAAGGATCATCAGGACAAAGACAGGCTAAGGAGTTCCTAAGGGAACAGAGGCCTGAGTTTACTGAAGACCTACTGAGTAAAGACAGAAAGACTCTCAAAATGATAGTAGGTCTAATGATCGTTCACTGCAGACTGAATAGGCGTATGTTTAACATCGGCCTGGCAGATTCTGTCAAGAGGAAGAAGAAATCCTAGTTCATGTTTTGTGCCACTGTGACGATCTAGCGAGGACAAGGTTTCTAGCAATGGGCGTAGAAAACCCCACAGCTAACGGCTACATAAAGGACCGCTCTCAAAAATGACGTCTGATTAAGAAGACGAAACTAGAGAGCGTTCTCTAAGGAAAAGGGGATCACAATAGACCTGTAAAGGTCGCGGTGAAACAGGCTCGCATGCCACCCCACTCCTAACCTGACCTAACCTAACTGGGTGAAGGTGATAAAGAATTGAGCAAGGTATTTTAAACTTGACAAAGAGGCCTGTGAACAAGGTGTTGCTACTGGACGGCCGAGAACTGCTATAAAAATATTGACCTGGTCGATGCCATGGTCCTGAAAGGTAGACGAATCACTGTGAAATTCATACCACAAAACTTGAGGCTTTTCAATAGGGAGCGTAGAAACCATTTTACATAAACAATCAGGTCTCAAAAAGTTGGCTGCACAATGAGTACCGAAAATGTTGACGCTATTTATTAAAGCTTATTCGACAGTTCACTAGAGAGGCGTATTTGTCCATCATTAAGCGAGATCCTGAACACTTCCTAGCAAAATTCGTTACTCAATCAAAAGAGCTGAGCATGGAATGGAAGCATTGGGGTTCATTACCCCCTTGAAAAGTTTTGTGTAACATCATTTGGGTGGAAGATCATCGCCACAGATTTTCAGGATGCCTTATAGACTCTTTACCACATGGTCAGGCTATAACTGGGCAATATTATGCTGCTTTAATTTCAAAACTACGTGATTCCATCAAAGAAAAACGGAGAGGGACAGACGTGGTGTGCTGTTTCATTAGGACAATGCTCTTGTCCACAGGAGCTGTGTTTCAATGGATGCAATTCATCATATAGGCTTATAGTTTTCCAATAGCCACCCTATTTTGCAGATTTGGCCGCTAGTGACTTCCATGTATTCACCAAACTCAAAGAACACCTTCGTGGGATTCACTTTCGGGACGATGAGGCACTGATGATGGAAGTGAACAAGTGGTTCGCAGACTAAGACAAAACATTTTGACAACTGACAGTACACTGTCTTCCAAAGTTATATGTATACGCAAGTTTGTTCATTTTTTTAAGTTCTAAAAATTGAACATAATATTATAATAATTCAAGTCCACACTACTGCGAGGTTTAGAAAAATGTATTAGTTATAAAAAGTAAAAAGTAATTATACAAATGACATACAATGTTGGTTTAATGTTAAGATTCAACCACTAATTACGTAGATTGCAGCATTGTTAGAAGCAGATAAAGTTTAACAATAGCAATCACCATAAAATTATCACCAATTTTGCATTTAACATCGTTTTAGCGGTCTACAGCAGACCGACTAAGTATAACAATCTTTGATGTGTATCGTATACTACACGTACTATATAAGTTTGTAAATTGTTCAATCTTGGAAAGTTGGAATTGAACGACCTCTAACGGGATCGCATAGTTAGCGATGCAGTTACGAGGAGATTTCCGAGAGTTCCTCCCATCCACCTACACGTTCGGAAGAGAATGCGGTATGAGGCACACGTTGGTCGACGAGCACTCACTCAACTCGGCATAGCATCAGCGCCTTTATTTGAATATCAATGGAGGTTTTGTAAATGGCGAATTTGCATCGAACTTTGCGGGGCGCACGTATACATAGTTGAACGTCAAAATTGGATTTGTTATTTCATCATCTCGCTATAATACATCTATCCTGTCTGTGCAAAACGCCATCATCAGTTGTCAGTTGAAGCGAGTTTCAGCGGTATTATTTCATTAATTGCATCCGGGTAATTTCACAAATCATATGAATTACTACGAAGCAAGATGGATTTAAAATCTAAATAGAATAAAAGGTAGAAGGATTCAGAACAGAATTTTAATCTTATACACAAATATGTAGATGTCATAATTAAAGTTATTATTTATGGAATACGTTGTGTTCGTACTTTAAGAGTCCGCTATGGCATGTGGCAGGTTGCCTAGTTTTGACCAATTTTATTTCACAAATTACTTGAAAGAAATACGAAATTTAATTAATTTTATTTTTTTATACATTAATTAACATTTATAAAATAGAGGTACAGAACGATTTTTTGATATAATGCAATAATTAAAAAGTGAAAGAGGTATTTGCAGAAAAACTAAAAAAAACGCTTTGTAGAAACATTTATTAATTAATTCTGTATGTCTTGGCCAAATTTGAGAGAAGTTTAAAAACAAATAAAAGAGAAAAACGTGAAGTAAAAATTAAAATTACAGCACCCATAATGTGGCGGACTCTGCCGGAAAAATATATGAAAATGAAGTACTGATTTACATGGCAACACCGCAAGTCAGTGTTTACTGAGTGGCCTAGACACCGCAACGATGAATTGTCAATAATAATCAAATATATAAAAATTGGAAATCGCATACGATCCATATTTACACCACGTTTGTATGCGGATTGATGCAGATGTATACCTATAGTGTCTTGTGTAGTAATGGAAGTATCTTTGTTGGATTCAAATCAGGGAATACAAGTTGTTGAACTTATTGCCGTTGCCGTTTTTAATTAAAATTATTTTAAATACCTACTGTTAGCGACAATAATTTTATTTACTATTCCACTAGAACTGGTTAGGTTAAAATGATAAAAGTATAAGCATTACACAAGCTTGTATTCTTCAGACTTCCGTATGTAGACCACCGAATTGAGTACTTATTCATATGTAATTTAATGGAAAGTATATGTTTTACTGAGTTCAACACGGTGCCCCTTTTTTGCGGAGATCAGTCTAAGATACCTAAAAATGATCTAAAAAGTGCTATTTCTATGTTATGTTTACGAGTGCTTTGACATTTCCCTAAGGATTTTCAGTTGGCAATAATAGTATATCCAATAAAAATTATGAAATATTTAAGTGGCAATTTTGAAACGTCAGGAATATAAAAAAGAATCGTTTATATTTTGTAGTATTTTTTAACAAATCATTAATTATTAATTGTTTATTTTATATAAACTAAATGTCTTGAATATGGCATATAGAGATGAGGAGATAACAGTTACCGTGAATGGGTAGGTAAAAGAAAATTATAGTATTATTACAATGCAACTTTGTTGATTCGAAAGCGTACTTGTAGTTGCTTTTCCATTTAATTATGATATATTTTCTGATATATATGTTTCTTTCTGTATTTCACAATATAGTAATTTCCAAATTGTCTTGCTTTCTTATTTTATGTCTATTCCCTAAGTAACAGGATTAACGTGAATATGTATACAAATATATATGATAGTTATTGTATACATTTTTTTCTCAACATTTCAGTTTTTTCTAGAATATTTTTTGCTACTCTACTGAAATAGATATAAATAATGTGTGTTAACATTGGTGGATCATAGTGGAGTATTTCATTTATTCAAAGCAATATCTTTAAATCACAAATGAAAATTCGATTTTTTTTTGTAATGTAATGAAATTAACATATTTCTTCAGTTATTTAATTTATTAGACAGATAATTTGGAGTAAACGTTCAAAATTATAATAATTTACTGCTTACAGAAGAATAATAGTAAAACGTTACATTTTTGGTACTAAAAATTCAAAACTTTGCCGACCTTGTGTAGTTTTATCAACCGTTGGAAGTTTTTTTATAAGCAGTATATCGAGCATAACAAAGGCAAGACACCGGGTGTGTATTTGATATTACAAATAATTACAGATATTAAAACATAATAAGTTATGTTGTTGTAAAGATTTCTTTATGAAGTTTGACAGATGTACTTTTATTTAATTTCATAATGAGTATTTCACGATTTCAGACTTCGACTAAATTCATTACACATACAAAAATAATTATGAAATAACATGCACTTATTACGATACTATATAAAATTAGTACATAGTTGCCAGATCCGCTTTACCTACAAATAAACTTGTAGATAGACAACTTTAAATACTAACATAACATTTTAATCTAGACGTACGTTACTACCGCACGATATTAAGTAAAAGAGAACGTTGCTAAAACGTATGTCGTGCAAAATACTTCCGATTATCTTTTATCCTTATAGAACTTTATTGTCTCTGTCTTAGAAATGTTGATCAGCTGGTATAGCGGACTCTTAAACTGTTTAAAAAACCATTTTGAAGACTTGCAACAGTTATATGTCTCGTGGATACGTATATTGAAAAACAATAAGAAGAACAATTAAAGGTAAAGTATTTTCTAAATCTGATCAGAGACAACTAAATTTGCAAATATTCGCAATACACGTTGACGTACATATTTAAGTACTTTGAATTTAAAATTGAGCGGTAATATTGGCATATTATTAAAAATAAAATGTTTATAAAAGTTGGAAGAGAGGAATGGAAGATATCATAATATTGTATCGTTGCCTATTCTCAAGAATTTATCAAGTGAAGTGGAATGGTAACAAAATTATTACTGTAGATTTTTTCTTATTTCTTTCCCATAAATCCTAATAAAATGCACTCACTGCGACAATTAGATTTTACAGTAGCTTCTTCTCGGCTAGCTAAGCGGGAGAGATTGAATTAATTGATTTTAATTAATGACACGAGGGGATGAAATAATTCAGCTACAGCATTTCCCTATTCGGAATTAGATCCAGAATGTAGGTACTGTAAAAAAAAAAACGAAAAAAATTGTTTTGCACGGATCCTCATGTAATGATTTTAAAAGAAAATATTTGAAAAATAGTGTTTGTAGTGATGTAGATTAATCAAAAAAATACGATGTATACTCACTGACATTAGAAGTGTTATAGGTACCCAGAAGGAGTAATTTGTTCAACATGATTTTTTAGCATCAAAATGACTATATTCAAAGCATGTCAACTTTTTATCATTGATAGTTTTTTGTGAAAAAAAAAATCTCTTACTTTTTTGCGAAGAGATTCATGTTCATGAGAGCTGACTAATATAGAAATGTTTAGTTATTGCGTGTCCGTCTACAAGTGTTAAGCCTAACAAAATGCTTAGAGTTCGAAGACGTCAAAATTATGACCGTGTTAGTGACTTTGACAGGGGTAGAATTGTTTCCTATGTAATAGAACGCGCTATCTTGGACGCCACGGTATATGAAAAAATTCCCCTCGTGAACCCACGATGACGGAGGTTACTGATACCGAAATAAAGAAATAATTCTCCTGACTAGCTAAAATTACGGCAATAATGACTTAACGTAATAACGAAAATCTGTACTTACTTTACAATTTTTATAAACCTTCCCTTCTTACGCTTCCAGGGCGTACGGTAAATGGAGGATTTTTTTTAACAATAAGTAATGACTCAGAAGACGCAGATTTATATGCAACTAAATGAATGAAACTGCATTGAATAAATGAATAACAAATATATTAAATGAAACGACTAATAGATATGTATATACAAAATTAGAACATATGGGACAAAACCTTAAAACAAGATGCACCTTTATTAAACTAAAGCAAATACGCGATTAAATGACAAGAAAACAACATGTTATATTAAAATCTAAAAATGGCAACAACTGGAAACTTTATATACGAGTATAAAAAAAACAGTTAATTTATGTATTTTTTACGAGCTCGTATCTATAAAATATAATAGTTTTATGGCCAAATACCTTTTACACTTCTTTCTTCGCGTACGCTCGTAGAGGCTGGTTCTTCCCACTGACTATCCCCTTGTTTCGGTGGTCTATCTTGGGGCTTGGGCGTGGTCTTTCTTGTAATTTTTTTGTTATCCGTATTTTAATTTATTGGCTAGGTGCTGGCCCTTCACCAGTAAACACGGCCTTATTATTTGACTGATTATTTAAATGATTATATAAACCACAAGATCACTAACTGGGCCCTAACTTGACAAATTTTAACAGTGATTGCAACGCGGACTAGACTCTTTAGCGTTCTCACGGGAAGTGTTCTATATATTCGGAGTCGAGCCGATCACCCCACACTTTGCTACATTTCCATATAAGACGATGTTCTCATGTTGGCGCGAAGAATACAGTACAGTTCTAATAAAAGCTACCTATTCATTCGCTTTCGATTAAACTGTTACATATTTTAAGAATTAAGAGTACATGACATTTTAACATAGGGAAATTATATACAGCTACGGGAAATATACAGATAGGTGCATTGCATTAATTAAAATAAAATAATATTTCTATAAGATATACAGGGTGTTTCCTAAGTAATCTAAAATATTATATGGGGCGCTTCGTCACTCAATTTTAAGACGAAAAGTTCATATAAACATGTGTGATAAGTCTTGTCGTTAATGAGATACCGGGTGTTGAATTGTTTGTAATAAATCAGCTGTGATTGTATTTGAAATTAATTTTTCCTGATGACGCTACTGGTTTTTAGAAGTAATACGAAAAACATGCTTATTATAAATGACGTTTGAAGTAACGTTGACAACTGTGTCAAACCTAAAAACCAACGCAAACAACGAACAATAAATTTTTAATAATACGATCTTTTTGTGTTAAGTTAACAACGATGCCTGTGTTTACTAATGCTGAAATGGCTAATATGCACTTCTTGTATGGATTAGCTAATGGTAATGCCTTAGAGGCTAGGCGTATGTATGCCCAGCGTTATCCTAATAATCGTTTACCATGTTCAGATACGTTTACTAAGCTACATATTCGTTTACAAGAAACTGGAACTTTTGCCAAATCAAAAAATATTATTGGACGACCGAGAACTGTGAGAACTCCACAATTGGAAAACCAGATTCTTCAAATAATTGATCAACATCCAGAAAAATTGCTGATGAACTAAATGTTGGTAACAGAACTGTTTGGAATATTTTAAAAAATAACTTATTGTATCCATATCACGTTCAACGTGTACAACATTTGCTACCTACTGACTATCGGCTTCGCATACAGTATTGCCAATGGATTTTTAATAAAATAGCAAACAATCCCAATTTCGCTGCCGATATTCTGTTTACGGATGAAGCCAACTTTTCAAGACATGGCATTATGAATTTTCATAATGACGACATATGGGCAAATGTAAATCCACATGCCATAATTGTAAAAAGATTTCAACAAACATTTTCGGTCAATGTTTGGCTTGGCATCATCGCAGATTATTTAATAGGACCATTTTTCCTTCCTGCACGGTTGACCGGTGCGACATACCTTCATTTTCTAGAAAATGAACTTCCAGTTCTTTTAGAAGATGTACCTCTTATTATTAGAAGGCGCATGTGGTTCATGCATGACGGAGCTCCTCCACATTTTTCATTGATTGGGGGGAATATTTAAAATCGCTCATTTACACAACCCCGATATTAAACGTACAAGATCTTCAAAATCGTATCATACAAGGCTGTAGTCTTATTCGTAACAAACCTGGTATCTTCGAACCTATTCGGCAATCAATTAGACATCGAGCAGACGCTTGCATTTTAGCTGCAGGTGGACATTTTGAACATATGCTCTGAAATATAATATTTTTTCTTTATGTTTAACACATGTTGTTGCTTCTAATAAAATAATAAAACACCCTGTATCTCATTAACGACAAGACTTATCACACATGTTTATATGAACTTTTCGTCTTAAAATTGAGTGACGAAGCGCCCCATATAATATTTTAGATTACTTAGGAAACACCCTGTATAATAAGTACAGGGTGGTCAGATAAGAATGCAAAGTGCTGTATCTCTGAAACTATTCGTCGTATAGACTCGCGGTAGAAATTTTTAAGACCAAAGTGGTCAAAAGAAGACCGTGGAAAATATTTTCAGATTCAGCGGCATCTTAAACCTTTAGAGTGATTTTTTACTGAAATCCACTCAGTAGATGTTATCAAAAAATATATGCTTTTTAAAGCTAAGCTTTACCCGAGTAATTTTTGTTTAACACTTTTTGACGTATCTATTAAAATGAAGTGATCGGGGGAAGAGGGTAATTAAATGTTTTTTTAAATAAACAGCTGTAACTCCTAAACGACTGAACTGATTTTAACAAACATGGTCTCATTGAAAAGGCATTTATTGTTTCATATCAAACCTATCAATGATGAAAATTCGCGTTCCGTTACATCTATCGAGATGTTGGTTTGTCCTATCGCGAAATTGGCCGTCGTGTTAATGGTACTGCAATGACGGTAATGTGTGTGTGGTGTGTGGACAGAAGAAGGTAGAGGAACACGAAGAAAACCAACTGGTCAACCGAGGCGTACCACAGAGGGTCTAGATAGGTGCTTCACACAACTAACTCTACGACATCGTTTTGCTACAACGCTTCAAATCTCTGACCAATGGTTTTAAGAAGGTAGACGTGTTACTATGCGTACACTATGTGGGCGCATTTGAGCCTGTAAACATTTTTCAGACCATCCACGATTAGTGCTTCCTTTGCCTGCGAACCACTGTCGTCAACGCTTGAACTGGCGCAGAGAACGGCAGCATTGGGTAGCAGAATGACATAATGTCGTCTTCAGCGACGAATCGCGATTCTGTCTAGGTATGCACGATGTTGAAGTAATGGTTTGGGGGGCTATTGCTTATGGTAGCCGATCACCACTTCTGTTTATTCGAAGCTGTATGACAGCTGCGCGTTATGTTGATGATGTCCTATAAACCACTTAACTACCTTATCTAGATGACCATCCACACGTTCTTTTTCAGCAAGACAATCACTGACATATTGGTCGTCGAACTATGGACTTTCTCCAAAAAGCAGGCGTTAATGTTTTGCCGTGGCTATCCCGCTGTCCGAATTTAAACCCCATCGAACATGTATGGGATATCATGGGGAGGAGACACTGCACCATCCTCCATAAACTTTGGCGAAGTTAATCAACGAAGTTCAAGTTGCTTGGAACGAGGTGCCACAAGCAGATATCGACCATCTCATTTTATCGATGCCTAGACGTGTACAGGAGTGTACTCCGCTACGGGATCGCCAAACATTTTTTTCGTGTTACATGTTCATAAAATTTCTTGCAATCGTTTCATTTCTGATGTAAAACTATCACATTACCAAAAAATAAAGTTAAACAAATGATTCCTTGAGGATGTAACACTTCTAATATCAGTGAGGTATATAGGTTTGGCCGTTGACCTTGAACAGTTCTTGAAATAATCAAACAAAAAATACGCGTGGGATCATTATATTACAAAACGCTTTTTCTCGGAAACTGTTATAGCTAGAGAAATGAAACAAGTACTCACCGTTATAGATTCTTATGTAGTAAATTACTAGTATATTATGCTTTCCGTGAAATTGACTACCTGTGAGCGTATTAGTTTGAGTATTTCAGGAATATTCAAGATCAACGGCCAAAAATTATATACGTACATCGAATTCTTTTGACTAATAAACTGCCCCGTAAACTCTATTTCCGAAATTTCTCCTAGGTGTCATTGGACAATGGTTATCACTAGACTCGACAAAGAGGAGCAAGTTTTAGTGCAATACGGAGAACAACATGGAGGGGCGAACCAAGTGGCACAGAAACTTGAGCGTCCGTATCAAAGCATATTTGTTCGTTATTATTCCATTGGTCGTTGCGAGTGCTTATCAGTACACACATACTTAGAAAATGTCGCAGTTAGATACGTTTCAGAAACGGCGTATTTCAAAGAAACTAGAACACGTAATAGCGAGTATGCCGGATTTAGAATACGAAGGTGATAGAATTAAATGTGCTCGTATTCATTACAATACTCGGCTACGCCTCGTACTGTAATTTTCATACTCGTGTCTTAATAGCTAACATTAAATGCCCGTTGCATAATATAGTATTATTCTATACAAGTGTCAACGTTATTACTTCAATTTATGGTATATGTAATGGCTAATTTTGAAAAATAATGTGTGTATATTATGAGTAAGCCAACTTTACCTACAAATTTTTAATCTGAACTATGCCATTTTTGCGGCAGTTATTAAATGCTACCGATACTTTTATATTATGATATTGCTTTAACACGAAATTGATATAATTTCAAATCTTCAGTCATCGTACCTCAACGTTAAGTAGAGATGAATAAATGTGTATCTGTATGTCGTTCACAACCATATTCTTTTACACAAGAAGACTAACTTAAAATTTCCATGTACTCATGTGTTACACAGAAATGCGCCGTTATTACACCTCTATATGCATATAACAACGATTGCTAAATCGCCCCATAACACGCTCAATACTTACACCGAACGTAATATAAAGAAGCACATAGTAGTAGTAACACACATCTTTACTGAGATTTCCTCTCTTTTCCGCATATACGGGCATATCCAATCTGACGACTTACATATCCCGGAGTTCTTCTATATCCATTACATTCTTATATATACCAATAGGATGCAGCTAGTCGCCAAAAAGCTGCTGTAGCAAAAGCTTTCTTGTCTAGCATTTATCCCGGTAACGTTCATCCCCTGCGTCTATCTCTAGCAAACTCTTTTATCGCCAATTAAATAAAACGAAATTGCACTTGCCCTGTCCAGGCGGTTCTTTAAAGTTTCTCACAAAGTGGAACTTCACGATTTAATTCCCATCTAATAAGTATAAGTGAAGATTATTTTGTTAGAACAACAGTAATTGAGAGCAGATTGTGATGCAGCTAAGAGAGAGCTACAACACACCTACAATATGCGCCCATATATAAAATACAAACAATAAAACGATGTATTGACGCTTTTGCTTTTATACAGGATGGTCCATTTAAAGTGTAACACTGTAATATCCTCGAAAAAATTAGTGTTATGAACAAAACTATTAGACAAAAGTTTAACTATACGAAGGGGCTCGTTCGATGGCGCTACTATTGTCACTATAAAGAAAGACACAAAGGTCACAGCAAGGTCAACTCTTTTTTTTTCAAAGAGCATATGGTATTTTTTTTATGAAATTCTAAAAGAGCATTAAGTTGTGAATAGAAAAAAAGTAAACCACATATAACCTCAAATTAATATTAATCAAGATATTTCGAAAAAATTAGGACATAATAAAAGTTAGTGCAGCTAATGTTTTTTATTGATTGTTAAATGTAAAAGTAGAAAATAAATGTTAATAGTAGCTACAAATTGTTTACATATAAGGTAAGCAGTGAAAGAAAGCAGACGGCTATCGAATTAAATGTTCAAATTGGCGGCCACCAGCCTCAATGCCTGGCTGCATTTAACTGAAACGTTTATGTGGTCTACGTAGGTATGTTATATTTCTATTGGCAGCACTAGGAAGTATATATGCGTTCAGCAATTAATAATTTGGCATCATGAATATCTCTTTCTCGTAAACCAAGAGGGATTCATCCATCCCAATACATATAAATTTAAAACGCACAGTATTTGATTGTTGTTCCATTTTATATAGTAGTCACACTATCAATAATTTAAAGGGTCTCAAATTATCACTAGGTATTATTACTAGCAGTTCTAACTCGAGTTATCACTAGCTATTTCAACAAAGAAGTTAAAAATATGAGAGGTATATCAGAAATAAAACAAAAACTTTAAATATGTACAAAAAATGCACAAAATATATGCATATACACTAAATACAACAATGTTTATAAAGTAATTGTAGGTAAACAAACACCTCGAATAATAAACTGCAGTTACTAAAATAATGAAATTAACCAAAAATGCAAACACCAAACACACAAACACTGCATACTGCATATGACGCAATATGGCTGTGTAAACAAGAAATGTAACTGAAAATTATATAATAGAAGCAACTACAGCGCATGCGATGTATCACTGTGGCTCCAACTGGGTGTACTTTTCGTAACTATTGCAATAAATCAAAATATGTATTAAAACATACCATCGGCACTCCAACAAACTGCCATTCTCATTACCGGTATGGCCATCTAGACATTGCTCCCAGAACAAATGCTAAGAAATGGTAAAGAAGGATAGCTGTAGTGGAGGAGGTTAGCCAGTCTAGCTAGTATGGTCGATATAGTTTTATGTGCGGTGTTGCGAGTAAACTTTGAAAACGAGCGTAATTTACTGTACTTCTTTCAGATTTTTCTAGTATATATTTTTTGTTTGTGTTTGGACATAGTTTACTTTAGTGTTGTATATAGTTTAGTTTAGTGTTGTATGGTGTTTATATACTGATGTAAACAACGTCTGTGTATTAGTGTTGTATAATACTGTGCAATAATAATTACAGTGATAATTAAGCCAGCTGTAGCACACTGTCCTTTGGAACAATTCAGGATCACAAAGTGTAATAATGCATTGATGTACCTAGAATCACATATTTACAGGCAAAGGCGAAATTTCATAAATATAGAAATTCAACTGCTGTATATTGTAGCAATTTTTAGGTATTATAAAATTCAGTTAAATAGTAAACCACAAATAATGTACAAATGCAAGAATCAATAAATTTTGAGTCTCATCGTCATATTTTACTCCTATTTCACTGATAAATAGAAACTGGGGCATTACTGAATTTTGTATCACATTGAAATGCAAATATTTATGTAAAATATATTTAAAAAATCTGTTCTTAGATACGTGAATAAAGGTATTTCTTGAACATTTTTTTAAATGCATTTTACATAAATTTGCATTTTAATGTGATAGTACAAACATTTTGTATAAATTCAAATTTCCCGCGTATTAGTGTAAATATACTCCTGCATAGGGATTCTGTAACTCTGTCGAATAGAACAGCGCCATATTGTTTCGACATGTGACGTTTGGCGACAACTATCGACCAAAGCGATTCTGTAACATGTCGAACAGCGTTCGGGTAAAATCGGTGCATTAGTAGCATATAATAGAATCACACATTTGTGGAATAGCTGTGTACGGTTTATAATTTATGCATTAGTAGATTATTTTGAAATAAAAAGAAATATACAGGCAATTTATTTGCAGTTTGGTTCTCAAAATTCTTTACTTATTAAGTTGAAAGTTTTAGTATCATTTTAGTTTCTCTTAGAACTTTTGTCTTTTGATTTTCATTAAAGAATGTGTTCTATGAAAACATAACCAAAACCACAAATACATACAACGGATACAACACAGTCAGTGGTGTGGTCAGTGGATTGCAGTCAATAGTTAGTTGTTACCGGACAAATTTATAAAAGTAGAAGTAGAAAACGTAGAAAATTGTTGTAACTATTAGAATCATCGGAATATATCAAATTACAAGGTATTTATACTATACAAATCAAAGTGTGAATACTTAATAATTTTTTGTTCCATTGTAGATGCTACCGATCTTTCACGACTAAATTGAAAATGAAAACGATGACAGAAGAGAAGAAAACAATTTATTGCGCACACAACGCAGGCTTTTACGTGAAGGTAGTGATCCATTTGCATTGCCTGATATTCGGTTTATCGAATTATTTAGATTAAACAAAGATTTAGTGCACTACTTGTTCAATGCTCTAAATGTAATAGGTGAACCTCAACGAATTAGTGGTATTGCACGAGAAACAAAAATATTATGTGCACTAAAATTTTATGCAACCGGCTGTTATCAGAGAGCTATTGGGCAAGATTATAATTTAGGCCTGAGTCAGACATCAGTACATAGAATAATTCGTGAAGTAGCCCATGCAATAGATAATGTATTAAGGAATGAATGGATTATATTCCCAAATACAGTGGCGGCCCGTAATAGAATCAAAGCAGCGTTTCTAGATAAATTTAATATAGCTGGTGTAATCGGTGCTATTGATTGCACACATGTTGCTATATTGAAGCCTTTTGAAGAGGAACATAATTA
Source organism: Holotrichia oblita (assembly GCA_023690525.1). Classification (NCBI taxonomy): domain Eukaryota; kingdom Metazoa; phylum Arthropoda; class Insecta; order Coleoptera; family Scarabaeidae; genus Holotrichia; species Holotrichia oblita. Next base: position 42,506,869 of record CM043015.1, on the reverse strand, counting down.
TTTAAATCGAAAGGGATATCACTCGAAAAACGTCCAAATTATCTGCGATGCCAATTTACATATTTTAAATATAAATGCAAGTCATTTATCTGGCGAAATTCAGTTATCCAGAATTATCTTCGTGATATCTATAATACTGGTGAACGAAATAGCTGGCTTTTGGGTGATTCAGGCTATAATCTTCAACCTTATCTTTTTACTCCTTACAATAATCCTGTTCCGCAGGAAAGATATAACAATGCTCACTCGTCTGCAAGGAATACCATCGAACGTTGTAATGGAGTTCTGAAAGCAAGGTTTCGGTGCTTGGCACGTGAAAGAACTGCAACTGGGTATTCTTATTAATTCATGTGCAGTATTGCATAACTTATGTATTAATGCCAGAGTTCATCAGGATTTTGATATTATCAATGAGAATGTAAATGTGCATCAACGGGAAGGTATTCCCGTGGTTGGATTTCAAGATGCTGCGTTGCTGAATCAAGGACGTATAGCAAGAGATCGATTAATTAATAGATATTTTATTTAATATTGACCTATATACCGATATACATAAAAATAAATAAAACAGAATAATTACTTATTTAATTTATTAATTGCCTGTGCAAGGACTTGAAAACCCTGTGCAACTTTATCCAAGCCTACTCTCAATGTATTTTCAATTGTTTCTAAAGAAGACAACGTTTTTTCATATATAGCAAGTCTTATATCTTCTTTTCTTGGCCGTTTTGGTGTGGTCACTTCATCGGTATCTACAACATAAGTATGATCACTTTCCTCTACATATTTCCTTTTCATAGCTGTAGATTTCTCTTTTACAATTGAAGAAGTACCAATAGGCATGATAGATGTGGTAGATAACTAAAAAATTTTTAAATAATTTTAAATACAGGATAAGATACAAAACTTATACCGCGTTCAGGAGTATTTGTACCATCAAAGCTTGAAGGGCCAATTAGTGCTAAAATTCTTTCTTCAATTACTGTTAATTCTTTTGTTTCTTTTTCTCCGCCACCGGTTTTATTAGATTGTAATTTGAGTTGCGCGGCTCGGGATCGCGATTTACTTTTTAGATCCGTCCAAGTCTGCAAAGTATCTAATAAATTATAAAATATATTGCAGACTAATTAATTTATGTATAATTAATACATTGATAAAGTATCTACCTTTTGCCATTTTTTCCTAGATCGCTCGCCAAATCCAGCTCCGTTCAAAAGTAATGTTAATTCATCCCACTTTTTCCGTTGCAATTTTTTACCTTCTGGTCCAGCAAATGATCCCGTTGCCAATGTTGAATTTTCTTCCATAAAGTCCAACATTATTTGCAAGTGTTCAGAATGCGTTAAAAATTTCGTAGCATTTTCCATTTTGTTATTCACACTAATGTAAGTCCTCTCGATATGAAAGTACTCTCAATGATTTTACAAAACTGAATTGAAACCGTAATTTAACAAACAGCAAAGCTCGAAAAGGGTAGTTTTGGAAATACCGATGAGTAACAGCACGTATTAGTGACTATTGAATCATTTGCAAATACCTATTAAAATGCAAATGAAGCACGTTTAAGAACGGTAAGGATTAGGCAAGTTTAAGAATATGCTGAATTTGTTATTGTGAGTTAATGCGCTATGATGGTACATTTTTTTGCTGGAAAATCCTTTGAGAGTATACAGGTACAAGTATAACAATCGAATATATATTACAAACAATTTTGCCTGATTAAAATTTCCAAACAATAAACCCATTAAACAGTTTTACATCTATAGAGTATATATGTATTATGAAATACAAAAACTTAAATTACGTATTAATACTGCTTATTGTTTCTTCACTACATTATTAGTGAAGAAACCTTCTTAAAAACTTTTTTAAAATTTGGCGTCCTCGACAACGATTACAAATGCGATGAGAGTGAATAAGAACTAAAAACTAGTAGAAGGACAAAGATAGATAGTTCGATCGACAACCACATCCATGTCCTTTGATTATATATAACTAGATTGACCAAGTCCATTGCGTGTTACAATAACCACAAAAGTTACTAGGAGATGTCGCATAAATAAACAAATTGCTCATTATTATATATTTCAGCTTAGCATACAACCGACATACCTCATGCGCTATCTATTAACAAGTGCCCATAACTAACAACAGTAATATCGCAGAAAATGATTTTCTCCCATGCATGTTAAAAAATCACAATAGAAATACGAAAACTGTGACAAAATTACTACACTTATAAGTGATGTAAAATATGCTTGGATTCATATATTTTGTGTGGATTTCACAACTGCAAAGCACTTGTTTTTATATTAATGTAACTCAATTATTGATTGATTGCATATTTCTCGACATACGTAAAAAAATCACTGCGATAGAAAGCATGAAAAGAGAAATTTACAACTATGTTGATTTTGATAATTGGTATAGTGAACTTTTAAATAGAGGTGGTGCAAACGGCCCTAAGACAATCATTTGTAGAAATATAAAAAACAATATATAGTAGTAAGTATTTTATAAGTATACATCTGAGAATAGGGGAAATCGAAAAGTTTCTAGAATAAATATGAATATGTCCTAAAAATATCATTGTGACTTACATATTTAGCTTGACTAAAGCTATAAGCAGAGACTACAGTGTCACAACAACAATAACAACAAATAAGAATTCAAAAGCATGTATTCAAACCAATATAAGTAACTAAAATGTTAAAACTTGAACATGACAAAATTCTTCACACATGCATTACATTTTTGAGTTTATTTCCTGTTACATCGCGTGGATACCCAGAAACAACTTTACACTGTTTAAATTTCAAGCATGTAAAGCAATGATTTAATGGTAGCAGGCGATGAAAACTGCAATCTCCACTAATGAAAGACACAATGTCAGGAATCTTTATAGCTCTATATGCAATGCTTTGCCATAACTTCTTCTTACAGTGGCTCACAGCTTATTTGATGCAGTGCCTATTTTAAAATATGACTCCCAATAATTTAAAAAATAAAAAGAATATTAGCACAAAATTGCAACAACATTTATCAATAACATAGGGGAGAGTAGGGTAAATTGGACCGCTTGATAAATTGGACCACATCAATTGTAAGCAACCCTTAAATCATTGTGGCTCCATCTTGTGTTGTAAAATTGAACTTTGATGTAGAAATTTTACCGACACATCGTTTGATGCCAGTAGCAACGTAAACTTCTTACCTTGGCGGTTTTTAGTTTATAACGTGTTTTATTGTAAAATTTTGGTTGATTGAACACTCAGCTGAGCGGCTGTTGCTAAGGTTAGTACTTTTTTTTTCTTTGGTATGTGTGTCATTCAATGGGCGTCAATTTGACACGAAACATAATCTTATAGAGTTTAAACGAATAATGATAAATAACCTAACCTAAATTATTGCGCAATTTGGTAAATTGGACCAAAGTCGGTTTGGTAGATTGGACCGGTCCAATTAACCAGACTATGTAATTTTTATTACCTAAGTTTTATGTGTTTTTGAAGGAAATGTCTAAAAGAGGCAATTACGGAAAGTGGACGCAGGAACAATTGGAATTGGCAATACAGGCTGTATCCGAAAAAAGGCTCGGTCTAAACGCTGCCTCCCGTCAATATGAAGTGCCAAAAGCAACCATAAAAAGGCATGCCCATGAAAAAATCAAAGAAGTAAAACCAAAGCTCTCGGAAGAATGCCCGTGTTCTCTGCCACTATGGAAAAGGAGCTCGCTGAGCATATTCTTCAGTTTGAAGAAAGGATGTTTGGCCTCACCATTACAGATGTCAGAAGATTAGCTTTTGACGTAGCGGAAAAACACGCTGTAGAACACAATTTTAACAGAGACAAGAGAATGGCAGGGAAAGCTTGGTATTATGGATTTATGGCGCGAAACAAAAATCTAACACTGCGCCAACCCGAAGCTACCTCCATGCAAAGGATAAAAGGATTCACTGAGAAAAGAGTGGTCAAGTTTTTTACTCTTTTGGAAGGCTTGGTGGATGAGAAAAGAATAACCGGGAGTAAAATTTACAACGTTGACGAGTCAGGGTTCACAACGGTTCAAAAAAGCCATCCAAAGTTATTGGGCTAAAAGGGAAACGCCAAGTTGGAGCTGCCACCAGCAGCGAAAGGGGCGTAAACACCACAATTGTTTGCTGCACAAGCGCTTCCGGAAACTATATTCCGCCGATGATCATTTTTAAAAGAAAAAGACAGCCGCAAGAACTCGAACTCGGTGCACCTACGGGTAGGATTGTGACAATTTCCGATACCGGATACATAAACTCGGAACTTTTTGTTGAGTGGCTAAAGCATTTTTATAGTCATGTTTCGTCATCTAAGGATGACCCTGTCTTGTTGCTCCTGGATGGGCACAGCACGCACAGCAAAAATCTCGCCGCTATCAACTACGCAAGAGACCACGGCATCATTCTCCTGCAACTACCCAGCCATACAACTCACAGGCTGCAGCCCTTAGATGTGGCTTTTTTTAGACCACTGGGTCAGTACTATGTTGAGGCTCAAGAAAAATGGTTGAGACATAATCCAGGGAAAACTATTTCACAATTTCAAGTTTCTGCGTTGCTGAATGAAGCATACGGAAAAGCGGCTTCTGTGCGTACGGCTGCCAATGCTTTCAAAGCCAGCGGTATTTGGCCAGTTGATCGTCTTATCTTCACTGAATCAATATTCTCTGCGTCCCGGGCTTTGAAACCAAGCTTTCCTTTGGAATCAACAGAAACACCTTCAACATCATCGAGATTTTTGGAAGATCTAACAGAAGTGCTGCCTCTGCCGCAAGCTGATCCATGTGAAAACACAAAACCTGTTCGCAGTCAAGACGCTGCAGTACTTACTATTACGCCATACAAAGCGGATTTAGAATCCAGGAAGAGACCAACTCCGAAAAGAATTAAGAAAAAATTGAATTTTGGAACTGATACTATGATCAATCAAGAAGAAAAAGGTAGATTATGACTCTTCCAGCAGCAGCGACGAAGAACCAGGCGATATGAGCCCCCTGGCAGACTCGTCCGGAGGGGAAGACTTTATTGACGTAGAGCAGCCACCTTTAGAGGGAGATGTGAATGTCGCCGAACTGCAGAAGGGAGATTTTGTGTTGGTAGCATTGAAAAATGACAAAAATAAAAAAGTTTATTATGTTGCACAAGTGGAGACTCCCAAAGAAGGATCCTCCGATTGTTCGGTCGTTTACTTGAAAAAATCTTTAAAGCATAGGCATGGATTTGTCTTTCCTACGGCAATACAACCCTACCCTGTCGCTGATGAAGAAATTGAAATGGTGCTGAAGCCACTCACATCCGGTGGTACCAAGCGACAGAATTCAATATTGACTTTTGAAATTAATTTTGATAATTTAGACATACGATAAGTGCCTTGTTCGTTAACTTGTTTTCTTTTCTTTCATTTTCATTTTGTACTTTGTCTTTGTTTTAAGAATAAAAATGAATTTTCAACACTAGCTATATTATAGCACCCTACCTACACAATGAAGAATTATATTTTCCAGCCATATCGAAGATATACTACCTACTGTTGTAAACTATCAGCTGTGGTTCAATTTACCAAACCAGTTTTGGAAATTGGACCGTTTGCAGAGTTTAGGGGAAAAGGGTGTAGTAATTTGCAACATACGATTAACGATATGCAATTTCTATCGAAGTTGGTCAAGGTGATAAGGTAAAAAACTAATACAATAAGTAACCTGATATACCATTACATACTTCAGAAAAAAATTGGAAGTGCAAAGTGGTCCAATTTGTCCGACCCTCCCCTATCTAGTTTAACTAAGAAACTTCTTTTATTTTACACAAGTGCTGTTTAACAATATAAAAATTAGAAATAAAAAATACTGCTAAATATTATGGCACAGCTTATTTGATGCAGTTCCATTCAAACTTAAAAATAATATAGGTAATCTATTGATTTTGCACTACTTTTAATATTTGGGATGATCCCTTTAGTTTTATAATAATTTTATAATAATTCCAGCAGCGTCTTCTTCAACTTTTCGCGGCTGGAAATGTTGTGTTTACGGATATTTTTTACCAATATAGCCCAGAGATTTTCAATTATGTTCACCCATTTTTCTGCACTTTGCAACAAATTCTTGTTGAGTATATTGAGGTACATATTTTTGTCCATTATTATTCCCTCAAGAAATTCTAAATTTCCAACACCGGATGCATTCATACAGGCCCAAACCATCACACTTCCTCCGCCATGCTTTACTGTGGCTTTGAGGTTCTCCTTCTTTCATTTGGTGTTGGGTTTCTGCCACATGTAGGACATGCCATCGGACCCAAAAATGTTGAACTTGTACTCCTCTGCGAAAATTACAGTGTTCCAAAAGTCAGCGTCCTTGCTAACATGCTCGTTAGCAAAAGTAAGACGGCTTTGTTTACGAACTACTCGGCCATTAAAGTTATGGTCGCGAAGCACACGATGGATGGTTTCAGCACTGCATGACTTTCCTAATTCATGTTGAACTTCAATAGCTAGTTTTGGAACCGATAACTTCGGGTTTGCTTTGATTTTCCGAACAATGTATCGCTCGTCAGATGCATTGAACATTTTATTTGGTGCACTTCTTCGCTTATCTTTCACCCGATTATCATCTACAAAACATTCAATAATATGCTGCACTGCAGACGCACTCAGATTGACCATCTGAGCAAATTTTCAGAACGATTGCCCCAATTTATAATGATATAAGAGCCGTTTACGCTGTTTTTACAGCTGTACGGCGATCCATCTTTTTAAATTTAAGTCGTGTATTAGCTAAAATTTAATTACTTGTTATTTCTATTAATTATAATTGCAACCTCCCATTGTGCTAAACGTGGTAGTGTATATTTGTGAATACGTTTACAAACCTGCATCAAAATTTTATCGATACTCTTTTTATTTTTTTTAATTATTGGGACTTATATGTATTTTAAAATAAGCACTGCATCAAATAAGCTATGAGCCACTGCATGTTTAATGCGATCAAAGCAGTCTTGCAAATTTTTAATCAAAATATAAACAGCATTATTAAATAAATCTGTAGGTGCGAATAATGTATATATGTTCATAAAATGGAATATATAATTTATGTATACATAGAATTAGTAATTCTTCGGTATTTTTTAGAGTGGACGATCTATCCACAGAGGCGGGCATGTAGTTTTTTTGAGGGTCCACTGTGCCAAATATCCAGCAAAGTATCGAACACTGCAATCCTCTAAAGTAATTATTTCTGTAGATTTATACTAACATTAATTTTGTATTCTAACTAATATATTTACTGTGCATTTTTTATTTTTTTTTATTTTAACTCATACATGTGTGTTATGTAATCTACAAATGATATCCCAAAGCAATTTTTCAAATAAAATATCACGAAATAGGAAATCGATATATTTTTACTTTGCTTGCAATTTTTATGAGCAGGTGTTCGCCTAAAAAGCGACAAATAAAACACAGATACATATATCTATATCACTCTGAACTTACTACGTTTTTCTCATTTTCTCATAATTCTATCAATCGCAATAACGCCACCTATTAAGTAAAAGTATAAATACATCTAGCTATTCAGTAAGATATCGGTTTGCCGCCTAACTAGACGAAAATGTTTTGATGCAAAGTACAAGTGGCGGGCTCCTGGTGGCCGCATCAAAAGCTCGACTTTAAAGCGCAACTCTTTTCTTATGGGAATGGTGAATCTAGTTATATATAATCAAAGTCCATGTCGAACGAAATATCTTGAACGTTCGCCATCACGTGATCCATTTAGTCGATGGTCGACCATCGAATATTTTACAGAATCGCAAAAACTAACCACCGTTCGACGTATCGACCGATTATGACATTTGTTCGAGTAGAATAGAGTTACAGAATCCCACTGCTGAGTTACAACTACGCTTCTTTATAATCTCTTACGATTAGTTCGGGGTGCAACGTCTAGGTGGCCATACCTGCAATAAAAATGACAGTTTGTTCGAGTGCCGGTGGTATGTATTAAAACATCCTATATAAGCTCGCAAGACGTTGCAAATGACGATATAAACGAAGACAATATTCGGCTTTAGCAACCAGCAACATATTATTGTATCAAACGATTTTCACGGTGCTGGCAGAATATTTTGGAACGCACCACTGAAAAACAGCGAAAATGGAATAATTATTATCGGTACATTGGCATCACTGTTTGAAGAAAGAAAACAAACGAATACTGACACTGACATTTAACATAACCTTCTCCACAGTAAGATGCATTTGTTGGGGTAATGAATGGTAGTGGTATTTGTCAAATTTAATCCATACAAACACTTGTTTTGATTATCAATTCTTATTTTAAGTATGGAATTAAACTTTGATAAAATTTGTAGAATATGCTTGAAAGAAAGTAGAAAAATGTATCGAGTTTTCGACGATTTGTTATTGAAACTATTTTCGACAACTTTAAGAATTAAGGTACCTAACAATATTCCAGGGATACTTATTTAAAATAAAACATGCCAAACAATTTTCTGTAGATTGAAGAGGGAGATGGTTTGCCTGAATTAATTTGCTTAAGATGTAGAAACCAATTACGTAATTATGCCAAATTTCTTCAAGAATGTGAAAAGAATGAAATCATTCTTAAAGAAGCTTTATTGAGTAATAAAACCAGAAATGATCAGGGAAATATCATGAAAATTTCAGAATTATATATGATGGTAGATACTAATAAAGCAGAAGCGGAAAACGATAGCAACCATGTTCTAAATTTGGTAAGCAAACAGAAAAAGAAATTAAAAAAAAGTCATAGGTTTGTCTTATCGTACTATTTTAAGAATATACTCTTCATAATAAATTTTAGATTAAAACAAGAATACACATGCTCAACATGTGGCAAAAATTTATATAACAAATATAATTTAACTGTTCACACTAGGCTTCATACAGGTGAAAAACCTCATATCTGTAGTATATGTGAAAAATCATTTTCCGATCCTAGAGCGTTGAAACCTCATTTAAACCGACATTTTGATATCAAAAAATTCACGTGTAATACTTGTAACAAAAGATTTACATGTGGATATGTTTTAACTGAGCATATGAAAACACATACAAAAGAAAGATCTTTTATTTGTTCAACTTGTGGTAAAACGTTTATATATAGGCACAATTTAATAATACATTCAAGAGGGCATACAGGAGAGAGACCATATAACTGCAAAATATGTGACAAGAAGTTTACATCACGTTCTACCTTAATCATGCATCTAACAACGCATACTAACGAAAAAAAGTATTTTACGTTATGTTTTTCACGACTAGATCTTTAATTTTTGTTTATATTATAGATTTGAATGTACAGTTTGCAGCAGTAAAACAAATAGGTTGAGTGATCTTAAAGCACACCTCAGAATACATACAGGGGAACGCCCATTTTCTTGCCAAATCTGTTCTAAATCGTATCGAATTAAACATCATCTAACATCACACATAAAAAGCCATACAGGTACTGAATATTCTTATACAGAATATTTAAAAAACATTAATAAGGCACTGATTTTTATTGTTTAAATGCATTTTTCTTTAGGTGAGAGGAATCACAAATGTACAATTTGCAATAAAACATTTCCAGAAAAGAAAACATTGAAAGTACATCTTGAAAGCCATAGCGCCAAGAAAAATTATAAATGTGTACAATGTGAAAAACATTTCATTGTATAACCGCACATTATTAATACATCAGAAAAAACATCACAGTAAATAACATACTTCATCAATAATATTTATATATAAACATTGTAATATATTTTTGTAACATATAACCGAATAAACTATATTTAAAATTCCGGAATCAATGTAGTTAATGAATATTGACTAGAATATAAATTAGTGGTCAGCCACCTCACTGAATGTAGGACAACCGACGCATTTAATAGGGAAATTACGCAGAATATCATAAAGAACACAAAATCTAAGAAAGATTAAGAAAAATCAATATCATTTGCAGGTTATATTTCCAATGTAAAAAGGATACATTATCATTACTCTCTCCCATTTCTCCACCATATACAGTTCCGTGACTAGTAAATACCTCATGTACCAATACTGGATAAATATCCACAATGATTTAAACATTTTTAATATATTAAATGAAAATTATTGCAATGTGACCTTTTTTTTACTGTTCTCAGTATTTGTTGACATTCACGACATCGAATCACTTGAAAGGAATTGATAATATTTAAATTATTTAGTACCACCAACTTAAAACTACAATTATACCAAATTTCCTAGATTCGAATATTTGGTGAAATTTTTTAGCAATAATTCGTAAAATAGAGCTGGCATTTTTTGTCGGATAAAATTTTTAATTTATTATTGATACTCCCGTCCTCTGTTTCAGAGTACTTACTTCTCTATTTTTATCTTTAATAATGTATAAAAAATTGGCAGCCCTGGTCTTTCACGAAAACGTGCTCAAATTATGAAATTTTGAAATAATTAATGTTGCTATTTTCCACTACTAGCGTTAGAAAACGTCATTATTTGGTATGTTTTCGGGCCGAGAAGATGAATTTCTCTCCTAGTAGTCAATAATAAAAATTATCTCCTACTAGTAAATAATAAAAACAATTGACAATAATAAAATTATGATTTATTCAATAAAAATGTATAGAATAGAAATAATTTGAATATAAAACCATAGATGTCGTATAGATGCACGAATGAAATCCGCAATTCAAGAAAAAAGGTTAGGTTAACATTTAACATAAATAAACAAAGTAGGAAATACGTAATTTGGTAAACACTACTTATTAAAATAATAATTAATAGCGCAATTATGGCAGGTTATGTTAATTCCTGACGTACTGGCTTGCAATAAAATCTCGTACACCTAGTTTTACCTATATTGATTTCTCCTTTTGTGACATTTCTAATTTGACGTTTCATTTCCAAAAGTACACTATCTTTATAAGCATAGCATGTAATCTTTAATATAAGATACGAAACTGTCATGGCCGCAAGATTCTCCCGTTCTGTAAGAGGGCGCTCTAGCGCTAAAAGATAAACAAAACAAGCCCACAATCATATGATTGCATATGACAGTTATTAATCAGTTGTCGTTGGAATTAGTTGTACTTAAATTGATTTATATTTTTCCTCGTTTGAATGTTAATGCGTTTTTATAATTATTATTAGCTGTAGTGTTAAGTAAATAACCGCTTGGTTTAGTTGATAAACTTTAACGATAGTGACTTGTCTATATAGGTTTTGTTTTCTTTTTTGACACACCACATTCTTACAAGTCGCCATATGTAAAGTTATATTAATGTATCGTTTTAGTTTATTTTACAATTGATTATTTACATTATCATTATGATATGATACTATTGTAATAATTAATTGTAAAATAAACAAAAACAAAATTCATTTTTAGTTATGATATGAAAATAAATTACCTACTATTTTGAATTTTGCCGCCAACAGTTCTCACGATCCAATAGATGGCTCTAAATCATGGTATCACCTCTTATTTAGGGAGATTTCGCACCGTGTTTATAAGTCACCAATCACCACAACCTCTATGCATAGTGTCACATCCGTCAAATCTAAAGTCAGCTTACATTGAAAAATAATCTTCAAAAATTAGCTTGCTTGACATTAAGGTGTACGAGATTTTATTGCAAGCCAGTGTACAGGTATTTTTCATACTCTATTTTATTTGCTTCCTTGCGGATTTCTGCAGGAGTACAACTACTGTCTGACATTTTTTTTTGGTATTGTGACAAGACATGAATAAAATCTCAATTTGACATTAAATGTTTATTCATTTGTTTTTACAGACTAGCATGTTTTCTATGGATATCTTAAATTAAACATTTATCGGAACGGCTTATTATATTACATTATTATTGAGAAAGCGGTTAAATATGCTAGTAGTGGAAAAAATAGTATATAAACCACGGCAGAGAAGATTTTCTCAGCCTCTTAGCCATTATTTCCCTCACGCTTTGCGTCTCGGGAAATAATGCTACTCGGCTGAGAAAAATGTCTTCTCTCCCTTGGTATATAATTACTATTATTATTCATTCCACAAATATGACTCAATTCATTGATATTACGCTTATTTGTCCTACTCTGCTAGTTCTGTACTCTAGCTGACATTTCTTTGTACTATATAATACACATTTATATTTCTTTTTACACTATAAATATAGACAATATATAGAATAATATACCAAGAGCTAACTTTTAATGTGATGAGCCTCTTTATATGAGTGAAAGAAGGATCAAAATATGATTTATATGAGTTAACAAAGTCAAGATATACGCATGCTATTCTGCTTAACAATTGTGTGTTGTATGCTATCGCTGTCTAACAGCAAGTATCCACCACTGTTCTTTACCCTTGTCTAACTACTAGAAAATGCTATCGTCACATCGGTCTTTTCAATTTCAATGATTTCAATCAATTCAACGTACTACTGCGAGGTGAGGGGGACGAATCATGCGCATGTATGCTTACAGTTGAAGTCCGTCCCATTCCCAGTAGACCAGAATGCAATCCACAGGTTGCAAATATGTATTAGAATTATTACCAGACGTTCTATATTCATGTATGTGAACTTGGCACCTCATTTTTGAAAAAAAACACTTTTTTGAGTTCTCATTGCACTCCAAGGAATTCTGAGTTCTTGATCAAATTTAAAAAAGTTCAGTAAAAATAAACATAGAAAACAGTAGTTGAAAATGTGGGATGCCAAGTTCACAAAACGTAGCACGAAAAATCGCGATAACATTTAAACTAATTGTCCGAGTTCTTCGAACATTACAAATTATCGTTAGAACTCCTGAGGTGCTATCCAGCACTCCAACAAAAAATTAAAATTCCGAAATTTTTCGTTTTGCTTTAATTTTTTTGAGGTACGAAAAATCGCAAAAACTATGTATTTGATTATTGATATAATAATCAATTGAATTGTAAACTGGGTAATTGTGACACCTGTACACGTGATTTTGGGATACTCTGTATATTACGGCACGTCATCAGACTGGAAGTACTTTTTTCGGCACTCTGCTTACCTCTAATTAACACGTGTAATCAACATATCTGTCACCGACAAAGAATTAAAGCAAAACGAAAAATTTCGGAATTTTGATTTTGTTGTTGAAGTTCCCGGTAGCACCTCAAGAAATCTAGCGATAGTTGTTAAGGCGCGGAAGGCTCACGATATTTTAAAAGTTCTCGTGATTTTTCATACCTCAAAAAAATTAAGGGAAAAATATAAATTTCGAAATTTTGATTAGTTTTTTTTGTTCTGGGTAGCACCTCAAGATTTCTAGCGATAATTATTCAGGTTGGAAACTCTCCGATTAATATCTCGGAAATTCTCACAGTTTTTCAGCGCTGCAAAAATTTGGAAAATCGTAAATTTCGAAATTTTCGAAAGTTTGAAGAGCTCAGACAATTAGTTTAAATGTTTTCGCGATTTTTCGTCCTACGTTTTGTGAACTTGACACCCTGCAATTTCAAGTACTGTTTATATATGTTTATTTTTACGGAACTTTTTTAAATTTGATCAAGAACTCTTTGAGGTGCAATGAGAACTCCCTAGGGGTTTTGCCCCATGGCTCTAATCGTTCTGTACCATGCTGTTCTCTTGGTGTTGACCTAGATTTTAGCTAGTTCTCACCTGCTTTAGAGTTAATTTTGAGTTAGTGTAACCTGGTTTTCAGCTCATTGTAACGACTCCTTAAAAGGAATCATGTACCAATATATGGTTATACAGGGTGATTGGTGAGAATGGCCTATTAAAAGTATTATACAAACCGAACGGAATTTTAAACCAAAATTTTGCAGTTGAATATGAACTATCACCTGAAAATATTTTTGAATTGATCCCGGTTAACCGGAAGTGGGCATCAACTTCGATTTTTTAAATAGCCTGCTATAAAATAAATTACAAATTCAGCTTCTATGACAAATTTAACACATATTTCATGTATCATACTCTATACTTAAATATCATTCCTTCTGAGTTATTCGACAATTAAAGAAAAAAAATGACAGATGCCGACCGTATTTTATGGTGATATAACTTCATGTACGAGTAAAAGAGATGAATAAAATTTTGCAGGGTGTACAGGGTGTTTGAAAACGTAGTTGCTTGTAAATAAGTTCAATCTTATATATATCCAATTATCCAAGTGCAAAATTTTGTTTTAAAATTCCGTTCCGTTCGCATACTTTTAATAGGCCATTCTCACCAATCACCCTGTGTATGTAAATCTTATTACTCATCTACAAACACTACCTGCTATTAATAACTATTATGATTTATTACAAATGAAATTCTATTTAAATAATAATTATTTATATTTGTTCAAACAAAAAATCTTTTCGTTTTTCTTCTTTTGATTCGTTTATTAAAAAGTTATAAAAAAAGTTTTATTAATTATAGTACACATTTTTCTTAACCCTATCCGAATTGGCCAAATCCGAATATATAATCGGAAAATACTGCAATCTCCCACTTGACCAACCAATTGCTAAACAAGCACCTTCATGGAAATTCTTCTGAAAAGCGATTAAGCAAGGATATTCATCAGGTGTTCCAGCAACTAAAAAACTATTGAAATATTTAAAAGGAGTATGTATTTCAAAAGATCATATATATAAAACATTACCTGGGATTTAATTGTAATACAGGATCCAATGTTACAGTAAACACAGCGACGTAGTTGGTTTCACTAAATATTACGGCAAGGTGATTACCTGTGGGGTCCCAATCCATATTTTGAATTATGCCACCGACAATGATTCCATCGATATCAACTTTTGAAACATCGTATAAGGGTATGGCTGCATTTGGAGAATTTGAAGAGTCATGGGCGAATATAAAATCCGATTTAATGAAAGAAAGAGCGTAGATAATCGTTTCTTGAGTTGTAGCAAATAGTAAAGTTGATCCACAAGGCGACCAACTAGCTGTTTGTACCCTATCGGTTAGTACATTCCATCTTTCGGCTTTCCAAGTTTGACATTCCCAGACCCTATCGAATTAAGATTTATTATTATTAATATACATATATTAAGTATGCACAAGAGTTTATTTTATCTTTGATTATTTTTTATGGTGAAATATCTCAAAACCAACATTTTTGAATATCAAAAAATTACATTTCTGTTAATATCTGTCAATATCAGCTGTGCGAATGCAAAATTTCATTCGTCTTTTTTACTCCTACGTGACGTAATATCACTATAAAGTAAGATCGGTATCTGTCACTTTTTTCCTTTAATTTCGAATAACTCAGAAGCAATTGTATGATACATGAAATATATGTAAAATTTATCATAGAAGCTGAATTTGTAGTTTATTTAATGCTATTTAAAAAATCGAAGTTGATGCCCACTTCCGGTTAAAGTGATATTTATTCAAAAATGTTTTCACGTGATAGTTCATATTCAACTGTAAAATTTTGTTTTAAAATTCCCTTCCATTTGTATAATACTTTTAATAGGCCATTCTCACCAATCATCCTGTATAGAAATGATAAATTGAATGAAGGAGTATTATGCTCTTTGTTAAAAATCGTAAATATTCAAATATATTACCTAAAGACTAGTGTAGTAGTAGCACAAAATAATTTCTTTGCATTAGGTGACCACTTTAACAAACTGTTTCCTGAACATCCAGGCCTCTTCAAAGCACTCGTTCTATTGAATTCTACATCCCATACAAGCACAGTTGAATCTTGAGCCGCTACTGAAGCCAATGTATCGCCATATGGACTCCAAGCTATACTGACTATTGGCTGATGATTGCTTCTTTGTAATATAATCGCATTACTTACAGAAGGCCTTGTAACCTGTATTACAATTAATTAAAATGTTTTTAAATAAATTGGTATGCAATAAAAAATCTTACAACTGAATGTGGATCCACGTGCCAAATAACAATGCATTGTTCACATGCTACTGCAATTTCCGAGTCAGACATAGGTCTCCATTCAATCGCTGTAATATTTTTTTGTTGTTTACATTTAAGTATAGGTGTTAATGTTGCATTTTTTAAATATATTTTTACTGTATCATCACATGTGCCAACAGCAATTTTTGTAGAATCAGGATGCCATGCAATACACCTCAAAGGTGAATGCAGCCAATTTCTATTCGACGATATATCAGAAATGATTTTCATTCTACTCTGTTTAAATGTCGGGTTAAACATGGTCCTTACACGATCAATATTATTTACTGTTTTAAGTACAACCTTTGCTAAATTCGACAATATAAACTTATGACGACTAGCAGCTAAATGTAGCATCTCAACATATCCTTGTTCATAGTAGATCTGCACAAGCTGTTTTAGAAAAGGTACCTCAACAGAAAGAAATAATTCTTTCGCATCATCTCCCAATTTAATGGGATATAACGAATCCTTCATAATATAAATTTGAGGATGGTTTTCCACCTGTAAATCATTGCATATTATATAAGCTAATCCCACTGCTTATAGAACTTAATCCAGCTTACAGTATTTGTAAAAACGTTAACGTTTGCATATTCATAATTCATTGAATGTATACGCCCATCAACTTCGCATAACGTTACTTCACCATCTGTCGGTGCTTGAAATTCGAGTAGAGTCCTCATTGTTACACTAGTCAATAGATTGTAATAAATTAACACTTTTAAAACACCGTAAATAACAACTTTTTGGTGGAGGTTAAGTTTTGAAATTTAAACCATATTATGTGAAATTAGCTATGGGTCGAGATAGTTTTACCCATTACAATAAACTATATAATAATATAAATCCCTATACTAGGAAAACACAATCAATTATTATATTATTAAGAAGATAAATTACGAAATCGAAAATCAGATGTACATAACCTAATAAAACATTAGTTTTTATACAATAAATACATTACAAAATAAGGTTTTCAAGAAATAACTCGCTTGTTTCTTCTCTTAAGTTTCCTACACTGTTCATGTCATGCAGTTAACCTTGAACTTGAAATTTTATTTATTTGCATATTTTCTTTTATATTATTTTAATGTTTTTAAACTATAATAAACTATTTCTTGTCAATAATAAAATATAGTTATAAACTTGTGTTCTCATAAATAAAATCATCTTCCGCAGATTGTTTCCGTTATTAAAAATGGCGGATATAAAAGTAGAGGGTAATAATTTAAATGAAAATCATCCCGTCAAAAAGCGAAAATTAGACGACGCTGTTAAAGAGAAGCAAGCCGATGTTCATTCAAACATCGAAGATTTGTCGTCCTTTAAATTGGAAAAGATTTTAAATAATAATACAAGAAGTAAAATCGTTTGTTTACAAGGCACGTTTTCCGACGCAGATGGCGCTGGTTTAGTGATATTAGAAAAATCTGCGTTTGAAGAAGAAAATTTGAAATGTAATAGTGAATATTTTTCTACCAGTAGCCATTTAAAGAAAGTATTTCATAACGATATTTATGGCAATTATGAATACTACCCAGTTTCGCAATTAAATTGTAAGTATTTCATTTTTTTTGTGGTTATTTCCATACATAATATGCATACCATATTTTAGCAATTAAAACCACAATTATTCATCCGGCTACTGAGAAGCATATTGAGAAATATTCAATACAGAATCCGTATATTGTTGATGAGACACCTGATATTTATGAATCAGCTGTATTACCGTTTATCATCAAAGAACAATTTGATTTGCAGGTGCGTAAATTTGCAACTTAATTTTTTAGGAGAACTTAATTTATTTGTTAATAGTGGGTCTACAATATCTTAGAACATAAGTGTGAAGCTGATCGGATAGTTTTCGAGGATCCTGATCCAGTAAACGGATTTTTACTTTTACCTGATCTTAAATGGAATGGGACTACACTTGATACATTATATTTGTTAGCGATTGTTAATGATAGACATATTAAATCGTTAAGAGATTTACGAGGAGAGCATATTCCGCTGCTAAAAAATATCTTTAATAAAGGCTGTGTAAGTATGATCATAAGTTTATTTTCGGAAATTTTTAATGAGTATTTATTTATAGCCAATTTCTAGTTATAACCAGTTCAAATTTATTTGTTTCCAATTTTCAGATTTCATTACAGCATTTGAACATGTGTATACATATTACATTTTGGATAATTAGTTGTGATTGCTCTTTCTCTCATTTCCCAATATTCTTTTCTCAAGATTTTTTGTATTTTTCCTCGACTAGTATGTTCCTCCAATTTGTTGTATCTCTTATTTTGATCCTGTAATCTTTGATTCTCATATTTTCCAAATCATCATCTGATCCTCTCATCTTGTGTTCGATTTGTCTTGTGATCAACTTGTGATTTTGTCATAGTAGTAGTTGCGTTTGTGATCTTTCTTAGTACCGATTCTTTTTCTCTCCTATTATAACATCATAGAAGATAAAACTACATATACAGGGTGATTGGTGAGAATGGCCTATTAAAAGTATTATAGAAACGGAACGGAATTTTAAAACAAAATTTTGCAGTTGGATATGGTTGAATATGAACTATGAAATTGTTTTCAATAAATATCACTTCCGATTAACCGGAAGTAGGCATCAACTTCGATTTTTTAAAGAGCATGCTATAAAATAAATGACAAATTCGGCTTCTATGATAAATTTGACACATAGTCCATGTATCATACCCTATACCTAAATATCATTCCTTCTGAGTTATTCGACAATTAAAGAAAAAAAATGACCGATGCCGATCGTATTTTATGGTGATATAACTTCACGTAGGAGTAAAAGAGACAAATGAAATTTTGCATAGGCACAGCTGATGTGTAGTTACACGGCATTTGAAATTCTTCTCTGTAACGTTATACAGGGTGTTTAAAAATGTAGTTGCTTATAAATAAATTCAATCTGCGAAAAGTAGAAACATTTTCACGTAATAGTTCATATTCGACCATATCCAACTGCAAAATTATGTTTTAAAATTCCGCTCTGTTTCTATAATACTTTTAATAGGCCATTCTCACCAATCATATACAGGGTTGTCACCTAAGCGCACGCTGGTCTATAGCTCCTAAACTAATGATGTTAGGAATTTCGTTCATATATTAATCTATACTACTTGCAAGACTCTATTTCAGGAAAATATTTTTAAGTATATAAGGTGACCCAAATAAGTGTGAAGATATGGAAGTAATTTTTTTTTAATGACACCCCTTGTATTGTGTTGCACATTTCAGTTCATCTCAATGCACTTTATCAATTCCCAAAAAAATATTTCATTACTCCTGGTATTTCCGGAGAAATAAATTAAAAGTCATTAAAATGAAATTTTACGCACTAAAAATAGAAAATAAAAAAAACATGGGAGCAATTTTTTGACTCACGATTTAGCATGGAGTGAGTCGAGAAAGGTCTAAGGTTATTCTCACCTTGTTTACATTTCGTAAATTTTCTACAGGGTTACCAAAATTATGGTCGAACAATGACATATTTCAAACTAATTTTTCGCACTTTTTTCAAATGGAACACCCTGTATATTTTTTCACCACTTGATGCAGAATTAAAAAACAAATATTTTTTGTAAGTACAACTGTATTTAAATTCTCGACGGTTTTCGAGATATTTATGGAAAACCATTTAT
Organism: Holotrichia oblita; assembly: GCA_023690525.1. Classification (NCBI taxonomy): domain Eukaryota; kingdom Metazoa; phylum Arthropoda; class Insecta; order Coleoptera; family Scarabaeidae; genus Holotrichia; species Holotrichia oblita. The sequence goes on along the minus strand of CM043015.1, from coordinate 42,487,206 downwards.
TTGGTTTTCCACGGTAAATTTTTGTTAATAGATCAAATCGGTTATGGAAAAAAAATTACTCGTTGGTATGACAATGTTATTAATTATTGTCGTATTATTCTGACACTCGGCGACATCTTGCACATATTATCTTTCTTTCTTAATAAAAATGAACTATACGATCCAAGAATCAACTGATATGATTTACATTCTCGGAGAATGTTTAAAGAATTGTCTTCTAGCATCCAGAGTGTACGGCGAGAGGTTTCCTGATAGAAGGCACCCAGATGAAAGAGCATTTCAAAGATTGATGGATCGATTTAACAGGACTGGGACAGTTAAATATGAAAAACATGACAGAGTAAAGGCCATATTAAATGATGAAAACGAATTTAACGTTATTGCAAGTGTTGTTGAAAATCCACATAGGAGTACAGCCGACATTAGTGATTTGCTGCACATAGGTCAAACTTCAGTTAAAAAGATTTTGAAGAAGCATCATTTCCATCCATATCACGTACAACTGAGTCAAGCACTTCTAGGGCAAGATTTCGAAAACAGGATAAATTTTTGTAATTGGGGTCTCGCTCGAATTCAAGAAGATGTACGGTTTTTTAATACTGTATTGTTTACCGATGAAGCAACTTTCCACAATAATGGTCATGTGAACAGGCATAATCTACATTATTACGCCAATGTGAATCCAAATTTTAAGAGGACAGTTGACCGGCAACACAGGTGGAATGTAAACATCTGGGGAGGTATAATTGGAGACCATATTATAGGACCCCATTTCTTTGATGGACATCTCAATGGTGATATTTTTCAAAGATTTTTGGACGAAGACCTTGATAACCTTCTAGAGAATATACCATTAGGTCTGTTAAGAAGAATGTGGTTCCAGTTAGACGAGGCGCCTGCTCATTTCAGTATTCAAGTTCGACATACTTTGAATGAGAAATTTCCAGGTCGCTGGATTGGAAGACAAGGACCTGTTCCATGGCCCGCAAGGTCACCAGATCTGACCAAAGTTGATTTTTTCCTGTGGGGATATGTTAAAGATCTGGTCTACCGTATACCACCAACTACACCAGAAAACATGTGGGAAAGAATAAGAGAAGAAGAAGAAGAATACAGTTACTCTTTTAATGTTACAAAATACAAATAGGTCTTTAACAAACAGGTTAAATCTGTGTTTACAAGAAAATGGTAGATTGTTTGAATACTTAATTTAATCATGTGTAAAATTCTCTAATGTTATTGATAGTTAAATGTTAATACAAAGTTACCGTGGAAAACCAAATCAATGATTTTCCATAAATATCTAGAAAACCGTCGAAAATTTAAATACAGTTGTACTTACAAAAAATATTTGTTTTTTAATTCTGCATCAAGTGGTGAAAAAATATACAGGGTGTTCCGTTTGAAAAAAAGTGAGAAAAATTAGTTTGAAATATGTCATTGTTCGACCATAATTTTGGTAACCCTGTAGAAAATTTACGAAAAGTAAACAAGGTGGGAGTAACCTTAGACCTTTCTCGACTCACTCCATACTAAATCGTGAGTCAAAAAATTGCTCCTACGTTTTTTTTTATTTTCTATTTTTAGTGCGTAAAATTTCATTTTAATGACTTTTAATTTATTTCTCCGGAAATACCAGGAGTAATGAAATAATGTTTTGGGAATTGATAAAGTGCATTGAGATGAACTGAAATGTGCAACACAATACAAGGGGTGTCATTTAAAAAAAATTACTTCCATATCTTCACACTTATTTGGGTCACCTTATATACTTAAAAATATTTTCCTGAAATAGAGTCTTGCAAGTAGTATAGATTAGTATATGAACGAAATTCCTAACATCATTAGTATAGGAGCTATAGACCAGCGCGCGCTTAGGTGACAACCCTGTATAGTTTTATCTTCTATGATGTTATAATTTTATGCACTGTATTTAATAATTGAATTCTAGTTGGGTTACCTTTCTCATAATTGGAACTACTAGACCTATATTTCATTCTTCAACAATTATTTCTTTTGTTGTCCAAATTTCTAATATTAAGCTGCGTACTGACTTGAGCAAATTTACGCGCACGAAGGCTATCCATCGCTTGTCGGTTTCTTCACCTTTATCAAACGATTTGTGTGTGGACAGCGTTCGTGCGCGTAAATGTGCTCAAGTGAGTACGCAGCTTTAGATTATACATTCTGTCCTAATTTGTTGATATCATTGCTTCCTCTTTTTCATAGCACTCTTTGACTAAAGATTTCTTCATCTCTATTTTTTAATCGTTATCTTCATCGTATTCTTCCGCTGTTTCTTTCTCTACTTCCGCTATTTTAAAATACTTTACCAACTCTTGTTCTCCTATGTTTGCCATTCTATTTTTCTTCTTTCTCTATCTTTTTATGTGGTGATATAGGGTATTATTTTTGTGGTTGTCGTTTTCTATTAATTGTATCATATTTTCCATCCACTTGTTTTACTTCTGTTTTAAAAATTCTGTTCTTTTGATTACCTTGTTTATTTTACAGTTTAGAAAGAAGAGTTTCAAATAAAAGTTATTTCTATTTAAACGACACATTTCTAGAAAATGTTTGTAAAATGCCTCAATTATGCAGAATTGTATGTCTTTTTAAATGAATTGGCCTATATATTATATTTGTTTTAGATTTTAAATGATATTTAAATCACTTTCAGTTGAACCTCATATCTATATTCTTTTGCCTTAAAAAAATATCAGAAATTTTGAGGTTGCAGCTAATGAGCTCTAGCATCAAATCTAAAACGCAGAGAAGTTAGATTTACGCAAATTGATACGTCTCGAGTTGGTTCTTCTATGGAAGAATGCATCTAACTAGTATACTTTAAGTCGACAGTATCACAGCAATACAGCGTAGATAGATGAACTTCCTTCTAGAATTGTTAATAATTTCTGCTGATCATGATTTGGAGTTTATTGTCTCATATTCGTTTTTGTCTTGCAGAAAACTATTGAAGAGAAATATGGTATAGCGAAGTCACAACTGCGAATATATCTTCATTACCAGCCATCATTCTATCATCTGCACGTCCACTTCACCTACTTAAAACATGAAGCTCCTGGAATACTCGCAGAACGTGCTCATTTATTATCTAACGTAATCAGTAACATCGAATTAGTTGCTGATTATTACAAAAAAGTTACCATTCCTTTTGTCGTTAGAGAAACCGATAAGTTATTCAAAGTACTTGAAGAGAAAGATATATTAAAGAAATCTTGCTTAAAAGTATAATTGAATTTCTTTTTAAATAAATTTTACAATGTCAGATGTAGAAGTAGAGAATTTTCATAATGATTTTTTAATAGAAATTAGACCAAGATTACAATCGGTTAACGTACTGGTAAACTTAAAACGACAACTAAAATCACCTCAAATATCTTTATCCAGCGATAGCATTTATATTACCGAAGATATAGTTTTTAAAGTTCCTTGCAAGAAACTTAACATTGTTTATAATAGTTTAAACAACGTGCAAATTACTGATACATTTATATCTTTCCGATTTTCAACTACAAACGATGGATTTGGTAGCTTCAAATCTGAAATTTTGCAACTAGAAAACTGTAACGATAGCATCGTATCAACATTTTATTTCGGTAATAACTCGGCTTTGAAAATTCAATGCGGTAATTGCCTACAAATATTTACCGAAAATACTTTTAAACGAATATTACCATTACCATCTGAACACTCTGAGCCTAGCGATTGGTTCTGTCATCATCATGATAATCAAGATGGAAACGTAAACAATAATACGTTGGACCCTCAAGAAAATGATTTGTTTTATTCGATTTGTTATTGTCATTTAAATTCGAAGTTATTAAAAGGTTGTCACAAATCTACTCCAAATTTAGTTTGTAAACGTTGTTTAGCATGGATAGGTATAATTTTGAACGATATTTCTTTTAAGGTTTGGTTTAATACTGTACAAATTTCTGGCGATTCAAAAATATTGAAATCTTCGGCCTTGGATGACACGATTTTAACGATAAAGAATATTTTAAAAGATTCTTTGTTAACTTCTGCTAGAATTATTTTACGTTGTCAAATTAATAAAAATCAAATCGACTATCTTTTATTATGGGTAATTGAGAAGAAATTAAATATTATTATAAACAAATCGTTGGAAGATTTTAGTGATCTTTTTGTAGCTAAAATCTTGTTTAAATTTCACTCAGGCACAAATAATATTGATGAGCATTGGTTTAACGATATAACAGTTTCTAATGTAGATATTTCAAAATTAATGATGGTTGAAGTATTAAAACATTTATATAAAATGAATAAAATATTACCAAAGGAATGGAGTTCGTCAAATGATTTTTATATTTCTTACTTACCATTGTATGATGACAGTAAATAAAAATTATTTTTCTTATTTACCTTAGCGTTTTTTTTAAGAATGTTGTATATATATATATATATATATATGGTTGTATTACGCAAGTGTTTCAAGTGCAATATTTCTTACATGATTCCTATTATAATAGTTAATTTATTAGATGACAACATATAACATCTTATAGGACTATTTATAGTCTGATATTTTAAAGAAGAAAGTATAATTTATTAAATTATTTCATATAGAGTCGGCAAAGAGGGACAAATTTCAGTGCAGTACGGAAAACGACCGTTCTACATCGAGTATATAGGTAATGTTATACAGTGGATCACAGCTTAATTTATGCAGTGCCTACTTTCAAATATGTCCCAACAATTTTAAAAATAAAAAGAATATCAACACAAAAATACACACCATTTACCGATAATATATCTAGTTTAACTGAGAAACTTCTTTTATTTTACACAAGTGCTGTTTAACAATATAAAAATTACACAGCTTATTTGATACAGTTCCAGTAGCGCCTTCTGCAACTCATCGCGACTGGAAATTTTGTGTTTACGGATATTTTATCCAATATAGCCCAAAGCTTTTCAATTACGTTCATGTCAGAAGACTAGGCCGGTGGTATTAACAAGTGGGGACAGTTCCATATGAGCCAATGTTAACTTATACCCATTTTTTTTCGCACTTTGCAACACATTCTTTTTGAGTATATTAAGGTACATATTTTTGCCCAGTATTCCCTCAATAAATTCTAAATTTCCAACACCAGATGCATTCATACAGGCCCAAAGCATCACACTTCCTCTGCCATCTTCACTGTAGCTTTGAGGTTCTCCTTCTCTAATTCGGTGTTGGGTTTCCGCCACAAGTAGGGCATGCCATCGGACCCAGAAATGTTCAACTTGGACTCGTCTGCGAAAATTACTGTGTTCCAAAAGACCGCGTACTTGGTAACATGCCCCTTAGAAAAGGTACGACGGCTTTACTGATGTTTTTTTTTACTTAAGAACGGCTTTTTACAGCGTAGCCGGCCATTAAAGTCATATTCGCGAAGTACACGACGGACGGTTTCAGCACTGCATGACTTTCGTCATTCATGTTGAGCTTCAATAGCTAGTTTTGGAGCCGATAACTTCGGGTTTGCTTTGATTTTCCGGACAATGTATCGCTCGTCAGATGGATTGAAAATTTTATTTGGTGCACTTGTTCACTTATCTTTCACTCGATTCTCACCTACAAAACGTTCAATAATATGCTGCATTGTAGACGCACTCAGATTGACCATCTGAGCAATTTTTCGGTACGATTGCCCCAATTTAATGATATAAGACCAGTTCTCGCTGTTTTACAGTTGTACGGTGACCCATCTTTTTTTTAATTTAAGTCGTGTATTAGTTCAAATTTAATTACTTGTTATTTTTGATAATTGTAATTGCAACCCTAACGGCTGGGATAAAACCACCATCCACAGCGCAACAATTTGTCAACTGAACACGCAAAAGTTGCATCTGCATCAAATAAGCTGTGAGTTGCGTTTTTGTTACATAATCCCGTTGTGCGAAACGTGGCAGTGTATATTTGTGAATTTCGTTAGGCGTATTAGGTTCGCTGAACATGCGAACTCTTCTTCTTTTTATTTTTTTAATTATTGGGACTTGTATTTTAAAATAGACAGTGCATTAAATAATCCGTGAGCCACTATGCATACTTACAAATTTAAAGTAATCCTGTAACAACTTAATGAATCATTCGACGCACCTTCATAAATTTGTCATAGTATGAAAAAAACTCAAATAACACATAAGCAATTGTGCTTATGTGTTATTTGAAATTGTAGAGTTGAGAGATAAAAAAATGGTTTTATCTATCAACTCTGCTTTAATTCTTCTTTCAGCGTAGTCACGAGCATAACGTTTCTTATCGATGTTCAGCTTGGTAATGTATAATCTGAATACTTGCTCCATAAGGAAAGAAATGCTTCGTGGTCTACTAAAGTGAACGGTAGATTACATAGAATAAAACAAACACTTATATCAAATGTTAATTGTTCGCTGTATCGTTTGTCACGGATTGCACAATAGTGATTTATACTTTTTAGGTGGCGTTCACACTTCCACCTGTTGGTGCACCTCACGCATTTAATTGTACCACCGTCGTATTCTAAATCCGGCATACTCGCTATTACATGTTCCAGTTTGTGTTTACTGATAAGCACTCACAACGAACAGTGGACTAATATTGAACAAGTGTGCTTTGATACGGACGCTCGAGTTTCTGTGCCAGGCATTTCATCCCTATAAGTTGCTCTCCGCACAGCACTGAAACTTGCTCCTCTTTGCCGACTCTATAGATAAAAAAAAATTAAATAGTATTCGTTGGTAGTTTTAATTAACTTAAACCAAAATAATTTTCGAAATAACCGCTCTTAATGTTTACGTTAAGTAATAATAATGGGAAATATTCTCCTGTTCAAAATTTTTACTTAATTGTTTGTCACCTTACTACTTTGTGAAAATACGTATACTCAAGTTTATCTACTTTCTTACGCCTGTAACGTTGATTACGATGTCGTCGCTTATATTCATTGCAAAGGCGAATTTCTGTTTGGTTTATTTATAATTCGCAATTCTAGATTATTCCACAAACTTCATTTATACAACAAAACTTTATTAGTATATAATAGCTGAATGAATTTTAATCTATATTTGTATAATTAATGATACCATAATCACAGTATGTAGTCATTTATAAAAATAAAACTATAATATAAATATATGAAAATGAAAAATTCATACATAAACCATCTTGTAAGGTACATAATAGTTGAAAGTACATGCTAAAAAAAAACCGAAATAAAAACAAAACCTATTATAATATCAGAATAAAACTTATTATTTTACATGACTAAAACATTCGTAGATGTTGGCACCCAATGTTTTAACTTTAGCATTCAATATCAAATGCTGAATTAATTGATCAGGTAACTTGTCTTTAGAAATTAAACCATTAATTATTGGAATTAGCTTTGCCATCGGTATTTCAATATTAGTTGGGTGTATAAAATCACCATCATCCTTAATTTCTTTTATCTTTTCGCTAGGTGTATAGTACTCTGATATATTATCACTTAAAAGTACAAAACTACGATTTAAACAATGATTTGCGAGTGTTTTTACTTCTTCGCTTTCGAGCAGATCAACAGTATCATTTATCTAAAAAATAAATTAAACGTAATATAAATTTTATAAATAATAATCATCTTTTTACCATATTTCGGAACAATTCATTGCCATTTTCCATATCATCAGTGATAACATAGTCTTTAAAGTGCTCAATAGGATTGTCAGCGTTAGTTGCTAATGCAGTTTGGAATGCCCAAAATATACTGTCTAAATCCTTAAGTTTCAATTGTTTTCCTAATTTAATAGGATTTAATAACTTCATAAACTTAAAATCATATAGTACCAATATGAAATAAACAATCCAACGTTACTTTGATATCTTACCTCCCGTTTTACAATAATTTGTAATCTAGTTGCCCCAGCTTCCAATAAAGTGTTACACAAAGATAGATATTTCTTCTGTAAGTCTGTACTTATTGAAGAAGAGTCTTTAAATAAATAGCCCCCAACTATAGTTAACTGTATCCTTAAGATAATAACAAGCATGACTTGTAGATATATAAGACAACCTGCTCTTGTAAACACTAAAACCTACAATAATTCAATGTTTTACATATTTGTGCCAAAGTTAAACTTTAGATACCTTTAAATCATTCCATAAGTCAACTTTATTTTCTGGATTTGTTCGTAATTCTGAAACGATATCTTCAGTATTTACATGTTTTGCTATAGCTTCCTTCAAGGAGATAGATATGTTCAAAATGGTCTCATTACAAGTTCTTTCTATACTTTCATAATGCTGTTCTTTTCGAGTCCTTTCCAGAATTTCTTTCGCTTCACGTTCCTGCCATTCTCGTAGTCTTTGTTGGGCATATTTGCTCAGCAATATTGTACCAGTAATTATTATACCACTAACAAGAAACTTGTTGCGATGGCGATACAGAAAATCGCGCAGTTTTGAAAATACACTCATTTTTTTTTGACAGATTAAAAGTTTGACATTACTGGCATAACCTCTAAATTTTATGTAAATAAGAAATTAAAATTAAATTGAGTGATTTTAGCTTATCATTTTCTACACAAGATGTACGATTAATGAATAAATCTTCTATAGTGCAATTTACCTAAGTAATCACTTTACGTAAAATCACAACAACAAACATCGGTATAATACTCGGAAATCAATTAACCTTTCGAATAGCCTTCAGTGATAAATTAGACCTGCAGCACAGCCTGCAGTGTCATCTATATTATTTATCTGGTATTTCTGATCAAATTGTGTATTAGGTATTCAATTATCCTTTAGCACATTATTACTACCAAAAAAATAGAGAATTCTAAAGAAAAATGTGTTTTTTTTAATTTTATTACTATATACTACAAAACTGTCATCATCTCTATCACATTTTTGTAGCGAAGACCATTCAAAATACGAATAGTGACTTTTATATGCGCACACCTTCGCTAGCACCTTTATGCGCCTAATTTTGCAGATTTCCTCGTCATGCGCATAATAAGACAGAAGTGTAGGTCGTGATAGTGTTCAGTGTTTTCTGAAACATACTGTATATTAATAAAAAAAATTTATTATATTTTTTTGGGAAAATCTTTACAGCATTTTGGTTTTTGCGCGTAATAATAAATAGGTGTTATTTATTTTCTTATGTATATATTTCTCGTCGTCTCCATATCGGAAAACTTAAAAAGCGATTTTGACATTTGTCACGTGACCACCAATATGGCGGCAATTTTGAAAAAATTATCAAATCGTCAAAAATCAAGATTATTTTTAAAAATAACAAAAAAAGTTATTTGAAAAAGTCGTTTACAATTTCATTTTATGCCCATATATCATATTTAATAATTGAAAATTGCATTTTTTTTCTAGATATTAAAAAAAAGCAAAGCTCTACTGTATTGATTAAATAGGTTTATATGAATTCCTAAAAGTTATAACGTAATGAATATACAGCGTTTTGTAACCCACAAAGTAAAAGTTAGAAAAAAAGTGTATTTTTTAATTATTTTGGATAAATATTTCAAATTTCGCATACGAGACTAAAATTAACTTGAAAACAATTAGGTATCTCAAATAATTTTTTTTTATTATCTTTAAAAATAACGCCACTTTTTATTAAATATATCTGGAACATTATGTTATTAATTAATCTGTGTGTAGTATAGGCAACCAAATATATACAAGTAAATAATCTCTGGTTATTGTGCCATTTTACCGCATTTTACCTAAAAAAAGTGATATTTAATAGTTATTTATAGTAATACCAATGGGGGCTCTCAGCTCGTTCAATTTTCTCTGGCATTTTGGAAAAAATAGACTTGAAAAGTCAAGTATGTACATAATAAAGTGAAATGTTCATATCGACATATTAACGTAGCTATGCATACACATTTCCATAAATACAATAGGCACTTCCAACATTAAAAAATATCTTTCTTTTTTACTCATTTAATATTTATTCTTCAAAGTATGATGGTGATTTTTAGGATCAACTTGTATATAAAGATACAATAATCGCGCCAACAACCAACTTTTAGCGGTTGTAAATCATATAAATAAAAAAAAAAACAAGTAATTGCCCCCTTCTTACTTAAATATGTTGATCATAGTCTGACATTAAAATATGACATTGGAAAATTTGATTGTTTTCAATTCGTAGTTGAAGACGTCAACTTCCGTCGAGTATGAAATTAGATGCTGAGAGAATACATTTAAAAATACAATAAAATACTATGTAGATATGGAATCCATCCAATTGATGTCTTCGTTTCACTTTCTTCCGGAAAACCATGCATTTAATTTTGTATTTCCCTCGTAAAACTATTTTGGACGTCACCGAAGTTGCCGTCACGTGGTATGCTAAACGTCATTTATGCATTCTACAAAACGATTACTTGCACTGCTTGAAGCATAGTCGCCCGCAGTTGGCAGCAATGCGTGAAAGAAGATGGTGATTTGTGTTTGACATCGTATTTTTACTCCGCGTATTTTCTTTCGTTAAGAGAACATTTATAAAATCAAAATCTGATAATTGTGCAATCGGTGGTTCAGTGTGTATTTGTTACTAACAGAACAAGCGGAGATCGTCGTATTTGGTGAGTATGTTACAAATATTGTGACGCAATTTACCTGCTATTCTTATATTCCTCTCTTAATTCTCTTCCAAATTGTTTACAAATTTTACTATTCACGTTTTCATATTTATTGATAGTCGTACTTGTCAGATTTGTAAAGTGTAAACGTAGTGATTTTCACACCTGCTACGCTGAGACTACTCGTTCTATGTTAAAATCTAATTATATGCAAATTAGTTTACAATACGTATTTTACATGTGTGTGGAAGTCACATGTAAAACATTCTTTTTCTTCATTACGAGGTTTATCCTCAAGTTTATCGATAAATGAGTATGAAATAGTGAAACACGATACATCTCGGCATCTATCATTTTTTTCGATTTCCCGTTGTAGAATCCATTCATTCTATTATTATACAAGTCTCGTATTATCTTCGTAATTGAAAGTTCATCGCAATGCGAAACAAAAAAAAAACTAAATTAATAATATCCTTCGTGCATATCCCAGAGATTGTTACCGTAAGGAGTAATTTGTTTTATAAACATCTTGCCGCTTATCTCAAACAAGTCTGAACTCGTAACACTATCAGGCTTTTACCATTCATTCATCCGCTTTTACAACTCATTCAAAATGCTTGAATGCGTTCCATGGTGAAGTAATAACTGTATTTTATGTCTTCAGTTAAAGCTATATAACTGTTCTTACAAAATTGGTAATGTACAGTTCTTATTCTAAATAAGTAAGTAATACTTTTATATTGCAAGTTTATGTATCTCTCCATTATTCTATTTTCATTTGTTTATTTTAATTTAAGAGCATAATTACATTGTTTTTTTTCCTTGCGTAATGTTTGGTTTCAAGTCTCGTGCGAATTAATTACAGTATTTTCAAGGTGGGCAGACATTACTTAATAAGTAAATGTGTTAATTTGTTTTTTATTATTATTTTAATGTAGCTACATGTAATTAGTGACGATATTGTTATCTTTAAGTAAATACTTATTATACAGTCTGTAAGTCTATGGCATAAATAATAATTTTATAGTTTATTGCTCAAGAATTTGGTATAAAATAAATGACAATCTTCTTAATTGTCAAGAGCGTATTCTTATTTAAATAAAATAGAAGCATACATTTAATTCTATCGGCCGTGAGAGATGTTATAGAAACAGCATAAAATCTTTAGAAACCACATCCAAAAACTGTTTAAAATTTCTAGGAATCAAAATGATGGCAGTTTACACGTCCAACTATGTCACCACACCACAATAATAAATCATTGATATATGTATATGTGTATAATACAATTGTTAACTAATTAGTTTGAACTGTTCTCCACTATTTGTCATGAGCGAACAATTATACATGTCCTATTAACAGGGTAACAGTGAACGAATTAGTGAATTTGAATTAAATTAGTGTTTTTGAACGAGAATCATGCAAATCGGTTAACGTTTTATTGATTTTTGAGCCTAGTAGTGTAGGTTCGCGAAGTTAGCATCACGAAGTGATCGAAAATCCACAAAAATGACAGAAATTATTGCCCACTATCGATCATCAGTAATTTCTATTTACCACCTTCAGTGGCAAAAATACTAAAAATTGAAATATAGAAAATTTTCTTCGTCATACAGGATTGATCATCGTCTGACCATGTTTCATCGCTAAATAATTTTGTTGAAAACAATAGTCACAAAAAAATGAAAAAAAAAAAAATTGGAATTACATCTAATAAGAAACTTCAAAAACTTCGGAATGAGATCAAACAGCGAAAATATCACAACCTGTTGCTGCAGCCCTTTTTGTTACAGCGAATCGCAGATCATTATGATTACCCACCGATTAAATTTTTTCCGATCTTGAAGATATACATACAACAGGGTTTACAAAGTTCGTAAATTATGGGAGGTGGTCAAACGCTGAAAATGGAGCGACAAGCTGTCCCATACATATCTCTATAGACCATAAAAAATCGGAAATCATCGTTTAACCATCCAACGGCTACTTTTTATCCGACCTTGAACTCATCTATAAAAGAGCTTTTAAAGTTTGACCACGCACCAGTTAATAACTCATAAGAGTTATGGCAGTCAATCGACATCTCTCTGATGGGCTCAATTTTTACGGAAGAATGCATGGCACACTCATCATGTTGGAAAACATATTGTTGAGAATTGCTAGCGACATGTCTTCTGTTTAAATTTCCTTAGGCCCCTGTAGTGGTGGCGAAAACAATAATATTAAGTAGTTTGAATCGGCAACTGTAGGTAAAGAAAAATCCCTGCTAAATTTCGTCCAAGGGAAGCAGAATAATTTATATAGAAGAAATAATTCCTACCATTATGCATGTTTCTTAAGATATCTTTGTATAACTGAAAGATTAAGATTAGTAATTTAACCTACTACTTGACTTTTGTAGAAATCTATAGGTTTTGCTAAATACCATATTTCATTATAGTAAACGAAACAGTAGCGTTCAAGCAATAGATTGGGAGTGAATGGAATCGTTCTGAAAGCTCAAAATCTAATTCGGAAGAATGTTCTTTAATTTTTGTTTCTTAAGATGTTTTCCTTTGTTTTTTAGTCTGTTTGTGTAAAGGTGTTGTTTATATTTCGCGTCATCTATTTTTTAGTTTTTTTTTAAATCCTTTTTCTGCTTCTTTAACTCGTTTTATACTTTGTCAATTTTTTTATACTATCATTCGATGTGATGGATCCTAACTTAAGAGTTATTTTTTCTGTCTAGGAGTCTGTCGACTTTTACCATAATCTTTTTTGGTTTGGGACAGTTTCTGGCAGATTTTTCAATATAGAGAACACTCATAAGATGTTCTATTACAACATTTGGGTCTTTAGAACATCTAGGCAGAGCTTCAAAACCGGTTGTGTTATTTTCTTGAGGGTAACTTCTTAATTATTCATCTTGTTGCCATTTCTTGCACCTCTTCAATTTCTTTTCATCAAATGCTTTCTTAGAAAATTTCGTTTGGTCATAATCAAGTTAATAGAAAGACCAATAGAAGCAAAGATTTTGGGATTTGAGCAATTCCTCCCATACTATTAAAAGTTTTTGTGACTAACTCTTCATTGGTAAAGGTACATCAGTACGCTCTCTGCTATTTTGGACCATGAGCTGGTTCCAGTGAGGTTTGATCAGTTTGAAGTTTAGATGTGAGGTTGGGGATAATGGGTCTGATTAGCAGCTAGTCTTATTAAAATAATACTATTTTTCAAAGCTGTCTTAACGACTTGTGTGAAATGCGGTTCCATCATACAGCAGGATACCTTTTTTTTCGTGGTATAATTGGAATTTGTAAAGACGTTTAAGGATCCCAAGTTTTGCCGAAGTATTTGTATGGTTGTTTATTTTTCCCCGTTCTCTTAGTACCCCATTCTCCTCTGTCTGAAAGGTGTATTCATTTATTTTAAAATCCGGAGTGAATTGCGAACAATACCGTTAAGTTTTCTTGTTACTATTCTTGTTGTAAAGATTAGCTTGATATTCCAAGTTTTTTCACTCTTTGTAGAATCCTTTTTGCAAGTACATACTTGTACATATTTCCCTGTTGTTTGTGGGCGAAGTATGAATATAGATTTAGTGCGGATAGCTTCCTCACAACTTATAAAATTTAACTTACCAAATTATTTATATTACAATACCAGTTTTAATCGTACATTTTCCAAATAGTTTATAAAACATAATACGGAATATTTTTCTCTACAACTTACGATTTCTTGTGCAGTCAGTTATTCATAGTCATCTATAGTCAAAACAAGCCTAACGATCAATCATCTAAATTCGTGCATACATTTCATTTCAACAAATAGCTTGCAAATTATGTGTAACTTACTTTCATTGTTCATGTTTTATCGATAATTTTTATGCTTCAACATTTTGTTCAAGTTTTATTTTGTGGTCTAGAACTTTGACATTGATTCGTTTTTTATTACATTCATTACATTGTATCTGTAGCATTTATCTGGATTTGCATGACACGTTTACATACATCTGCATATTTTACTAAGTATGTAAGCTGGTCATTAATTCTATGATTGCTTTTCATTACCTTTTTTTTTGCTTAGGAGAATTGAATGTGTTTTTCTTTTATTATTACGATAATTTTTAATATTTTAGTTGTTATAAAACTATTTGCTATAAAAATATTTCGGAGATTATAAAAACAGTGTTATCTCAAATTTAACAATTATGTAATTAATTCCAACTGTCAAATTGTGAAAAGTTATCTTTGCCTATTTTGGCAGTTTGTTTATCAAAATATGTCAAATTCTAAATAAGTGTTACTTTAAACTGCTATTTTAACAATTTTGAAAGTTCTGACTATCAAACAGAGTCTGATGGCTGCCAAATTGTAAATTTGTGAAAATATTTAAGGTAGATTTAATAAGCTGTCAAATTATTAAAATTTGACACCTTATTTTTTTTCGATTTAAAAATTCTGATTAACAAAATACGATTAAGAGCTGTAAAATCAGTTGTTTTTTTCTTTCTAGTTTCGATAGTTGTAACCGTCAACATACATATTTCTAAGCGCTGTCAAATTATCAAAAAATATTTTTAAATAAACTATATCAAACTCTATGTTTTACAATTTCGAAGGTCCTAACCATTAAACAATTTGTGAGAGTTGTCATATTGTACAACTGGTCGTTTTTCGTTTGTAATAGTTGTAACTACGAAACTGAATAGTTGGCAAATTGTAGTCATTTTTCGATTATGCGATGTTTCGTCCCCACCGTTTAGCCTCGACTGTTTGGGCCCCGCCGTTTCGTCTCCGGATGTTTCGCCCTCGTACCGTTTCGCCCCCGGCCGTGTCATCCCCGAAAATAATAGATAATTTTCGAAATTATATTTCTTAAGTAATTCTTATTACAAAATATTTTAAAATTCAAAGTTATGGGCAATGCCTAACAAATAATCTAGTAGTATCTATCCTACCATAACTTCATTCCTTACCGAAATGATCCTCTTTTATGGTTCCCTCTTCATCAATAGCTTCATGTAAATATTATGTTTTTTTTTAATATCTTAATGTTGAAGCTATATTAACTACGAAATAGGATAAATTAATGAATGAAAATGTGAATGTAATGGAAAAATATACTGCTTAACTTGGGGGCGAATTGGGAGCAGAGGCGAAACGGCGGGGGCAAAAGGGTGGAGGCGAAACGTCCCCATTCCCATTTTTCATAGTTTCAATATTTGCCAATGTCATAATTTTTCTGAAATTTGTCAAATTATAAAAGCGCATTATCTTTTATTGTTTTGATGTATGTAAACAGTTAAAATACTTTTACAGTAACTAAACTATAAGAAAAATGATTTTATCTGCGACTAAACAATAAAGTAGGTATTATATTAATCACTATTGGTTAATAATAGTACTCATAATACCCGGAGGAAATAATGAAATGCGATCAGAGAATAATGAGACATAACGTTACCATTATTCCCTGCATTCCGCCAATACCAACGTTATCATAGTAACGATAAACAAATCCGAGTATTTAATTAATTGTCAAACGTCAAAAGCGATATAGTAATCTATTAATTGATATTTTCGTTAATTGATTTGTTTTTTTAGAAATCTTCAGTTAGTCGTAGATAAAGTAGTGTATACTAACTTGCAATAATGACTATTATTCCCTGGAGCCGAGTTACTCCCTCGCCGCTTACGCGGCTGGGTTTGTAAATTCAGCTCTCGGGAATAATAACTGCCATTATTGACTCGTTGTATAAACTACTATTTTACGGTTTTAACAGGTGTTACAGCTGTCCAAATATGTTTGACATCTCTCAAATTATGCAAAGTTATTTTTACTTTAAATTGCTATTCTTGATTATTTCGAAGTTCCTAACCATTATAAAGTATCTGACAGTTGCCAAATTGTAAAATGTTATTTTATTACAGTGTCAGCATTTGCGGGAGTTTGTAGATGCATTACGGTTATTTTAAAATTTTGTAAATTCGCATTTTTCTATTGGTAGTTGAATGTGCGTTGTAAAAGAGACGACTAGTATCCGCCATAACGAAATCTACTAGCCACAAGTGACGACGATGTAATTGGCATTAAATAAAGTTTAAAACCCACAGCAAGTGTTTCATAGAGTTTAAAATAGTCTTCGACAAGTTTTATACAGTCCACAACAATAGTTATTTTTTTAGTTTTAAAATATGTACTTAACGGTCAAAGTATTTCTGGTAACAGTCAAATTATAAAAACAGTATTTTTTTTCTGATATAGTTCCGATAGTTGTCACTTTGAAGCAACAAAATATTTATTCTTTTGGAAATTTGAGTCTCCTAATTCTAAAAAAAAAAAATTTTGTCAGCTGTCTAATTGTAAAAGGCAGTTTTTTCTATTTTAACAGTTAAACTAATACATCTTTTATTATTTCAACATTTGTAACTGGTATGCTGTAGAACAGGTATAAGTGTCACAATACTTTTGGCAGCTGTCAAATTACAGAAAGGTAATATTTTAAAGATTTTTACGGTTCTTGTAGTTATAATGGTCGAAGTTTTCATGACAGCGTCAAACCTTAATTTTCACAATCCTCAACACTAGCTTCAAGGCGTGTGTATAGTGTTCCTAGTTGCTACGGCAATCCTGTATATATTGCACTTTTTCGTTTTTTTTTTAATCTATAAATAATGCTCTTTCTCTTGCCTTTCTTAAACCTTTGTTTCGTGCATTTTTAGTATGTACTTTTTAAATTAAACTGTCACTGTTCCCACATTAGTAATGCTTTCAGTTTTGTAGTTACTTCACACCCACTCAAAAGTATTTATATTTTTATGAATCATCTAAGAGAATATAATGCATAAATATAATAGACACGATGACTTTCTTCTGCGATTTTTTTTGTCGTTTGTCTTGTTTACTATTATGGCCCAAATTAGTTTGTCGCTCGTAATATAACTTTATCCATATTCTTGTATTTTTGTTTGTTACACTGCTCAAAACAAATACGTTTACGTTTTTGTGGAGGCCTTTTGTGTCTATTATGTAAATATGGATGATACAAGACGTAATTTTTGTTTACTTCTTACATGGTCATTTGCGTAGGTATTTTCCACTGATTGCGATACTGATTTTATCGCATTCACTGTATTGTGGTTGCGGTAATTGTTAAAATTATTTGTATTGTTCGTTGTTAAGTACATGTTTTTTAGGAGTAATAATCTTAATGATATCATTTCACCTCATAATGGTGTAGTATACAAAATTTTTGAAATTTTCGTTTTATTTTTTTTTTTTAATGCGATTTAATAACTCATGGTAACAAATTATAAGGAGTTGATTAATATTAAGTGCAGTTAATGCCAAATAAATTAAATATTCGTTTTCATTTTGACGACACTGGATATAACAGTATAAAATTCTAACGGAATATTATTTTCTAATATGACTTCCGGTATAACTTGAAGCGGCTATCTTGAAAGTTTACATAACAAACTTACAAGCTGCACCTTATCCGATGTTTTCTTAGCAATCACATTAAATTATTTATACCCAACTTCTTGCTTTAGATATACGATCACAAGAAATATCCTTTCTTGATCGCTAATTTCTAACTATTTGACGTTTGATCTTTCGAAGTATTTGTAAAAATATAATACGTATATACTAAAATAGTACATGAAGTCATAGGTATCAGTGCTGGTGAATGTTATTGCAATCTACCATTCACGTAAACAGGCCAGTTAGTTTGGGTTTCCCTTTATAGATTGATAATCGGTTTTTTAAAGCTGTTTTATTTTTATCTGCGTTCTAGATTGGTACCTGTTTTATTAAAAAGTTTTTATCTCGATAGGACGGATGTTGAAAGTGTTTTAAGTAAAGTTGAAGTTTGATTTTGACAGAGAAAAACTAACCAATTTCATATGTATGATATGCGTTTCATATCTCAAATTTCGTAATAGACTGCCGATTAAGTGCATTAACTGTAAACATTCGGGTTATTATTAATTATCACTGCGTGATAAACCTTCTAACTTAATATACTCTACGCATATATAGTATTATGTATCATTATGCCAGACTTTGACATAATTTCCTGTCCTACATAACGTTACATGCAATAAGATAAGCTATCGAATTTAATATCACCTCCAAATAGATGATGTGTATACTGCATACAATCACCAATAAATATTACAGTCTTCTCATATATAAAGTTCGAAATAAATTGATTTTGTTTATCTTTAAATGACATTTCGTATAAGGTTTTCGAGATTATAAGAGCATATTATTAACATTACGCTGCAAATAATAAAAATTATTAATTGAACACGATATACTGCTATATATCCAAACAGCTTTGACATTCCATATCTGAAACATGAAAATAACAATCATTATAATAATGTGTAACAGCAAAAACGAAGATCCTGATATATAAACCGCTCAATGACCTTGCGATCAATCTAAAATAACCACGTGGAATAAACATTCCCAGACGCATTTGTGTTAAATCCTTTGAATAACACGAAGTTACAGGAAACTATTTACATAAACTAAAACGAGTAACTGGGGAAGATCTATTATAGAAAAAGAACTACGATGGCATTTGTACTGTTAAAAATTCAAAATCTTTTAAACATTATTCCTCCTTTTACTTTAAATACAATTCTAGGAAATCACTCTCAAACTACGCAGATATTGTATTTATTTAGCATTAATTATTAAAAAAACGTTTTTTATACTCTTGTATAAATGCAAAATGCTATTTTGTATAAAATTTGATAAACAATAAAATACAAATAAAGAAACTAACCCTTAATGTACACTACCGTCCATAAATGAGGGATCAGCAGAAGCAAAATGATACAACATAATAAATTAGTCGATGCATATATTAAAAAAATTACATAACTCTAACAAAACAAAGTTGAATTCGTAAAAAATACCTTAATATTTACAAATTCTAAGCCATATAATATTTAATAAAAAAATAAAATTATTTTAATTTATTCTCAGAAAAATATCCACCGCCACACTTAATAACTGCTTTACATATTTTGGGCATTCTTAATACAAGTCGTTGAAGTGTCTCTACTGGAATTGCGTTCCATGCCTCTTGGAGATGTTCCCAAAGCTGTTGTTGTGTTCCCTCACCCTTCTATCCACCTCATCCCAGAGCAGTTCAATAGGATTGAGGTCTGGCGATTGTAGAGGCCAAATCATGTTAACAAAGTATTCCATCTGCTTTTTTTTGCTGCAAATAGTTTCTACAAAGTCGAGCAAAGTGCTTTCGGTCATTATCTTGCTGAAAATGAAACCCTTCTCCAATCAATCGCAACCCCGAAGGAATAGCATGTTCTTCTAAAATGACCTTGTACCGCTCTTTTGTTAATATTCCGTTGATTCGATGCAGATTTCCAACACCGTTGAAGGAAAATGCTCCCCAAACTAGCATTGAACCTCCTCCATGCTTTACAGTAGCCACAACACAATCATCACGCATTCTTTCACCTCGTCTGCGTCGAACGTAAACACTCCGATTACTGCCAAAAATTTGAAATTTTGACTCATCAGTCCGTAACACTTTTTTCCACATATCGATGTTCCAATTTTGATGCTCTTTAGCCCATTCCAACCGTTTCAGACGGTTTTGTGGTCTCAGTAACGGTTTGCGAGCAGCAATGCGTCCCTGTAACCCTGTTTTTAAGAAGTTCTTCACTGGATCTCTTGGTGCAGAAGTAGAACACTAAACACTTTAACCCACTGAACACCAAACAAGTTTTAACTAAAACACCGACGCGTTTCGACAGCAATGCTGCAGTTTATTATCGCCTTGATAATGACAGCATTGCTGTTGAAACGCGTCGGTGTTTTAGTTAAAACTTGTTTGGTGTTCAGTGGGTTAAAGTGTTTAGTGTTCAACCCTGTTTTTGTTAAGTGCCTTTTTACCGAAGTAAGGGACACTGGCGTTTCGCGGCTTTCATTGAGTTGAGCTCGAATCTGTGGAGCTGTTAGGCGTCGGATTCTTTTGGATATTACTTCCAGTCGTCGATCTTCAGCCGGGTTCGTTATATTGGGTCTTCCGAATCGCTTTCCGGAATGCGTTGTTCCTGTTGTCTTATAGCGTTTGACTGTTCCTTGGACAGCTCGGTAAGTTAATTTAAGTTTTTTCGCACTTTGCTGCAACGAATAATTTTCTTTATGTAAAGTAATGACAGCACTACGTGTCTCTGCACTCAACTCTTCATTTTGCCATTCTTTCGCGATAAGCAATTCTTTATCTTACGTACTCGTACCACAAGTTGATCGGACAGCACTAAAGTACAAACTAATACTTCTTCTATGATAAATGAGTGTTTCATATCCTAAATATATAAATACTTCATTCGTAGAATAATTACGTAAATATTGCAGTATTATAAGTCGCTTTACGGATTTCTTTCTATAAGAACGAGCTTTGTACCTCTGCAGGTCATAAATGGATTAACAGAACTTTGTTTATTCTCATCTGAAAACGTGCTATTTATTGTAGGGATTTATGCAATTTCCTTTGTAAATATCTAAAACGTACCAAACATATTTTATTTAGATTGGGGCTATTTGGGCAGGTAAATTATTAAAGTGACGAATTTGTATGCTACTGATCCCTCATTTATGGACGGTAGTGTATGTATACCTACTAATTAACAAAAAAAAACTTAGCGGTAACAATTGTTAGTTATGATTTGTGAAGCGATTTAAGTAAGGTCCGCAAAATTGGCCCTACAAAGCGGTCAAAAATCCATAGAGTCAAAACGGATTAACCGTTTATTGACTGCTATTGATCAACAGTGATTTCCATTGACCACATTTCGTTTAGGGACTCCGTAGCAAAAACGTCAAAAATTGTCATTTGGTTCATCGCACTTTCATCATCTTTGAAAGGTGGTCAAATGTTGAAAGTGGTACAATTTGTTGCCTAATAGTAAATTTACTATAAAGCACTCTAAATGTGAGCGTAAACATGAATACAGGATTATTCGCGGAACTGGTTCGTTAGAACTTTTAAGTGTTCCCGAAATCCTGTAATTCTGAAAATTTGCAATTCAGGATAGTTAAAAAATCAAAAATTTCGAGTAGTATTCATATGAATGTTGAGTTCTTCATAATGCTCGGGTTAATGTTAAAGTAGTAGGTCAGCTTCAATTAATGCCTATTGTAGAAAACCCAGGAATATTCAGATTATCGTTTAGAAAAGACTGAACAAAATAAACTCAAAGCTTACAATCTTCTTCATATATTTCAATGCCGAAATTCATATGACGGACCATATTTTCACTTTTGTCTTACCTGAATAGTTGTGCTAAATTGCTAGCTCAAAAAACAAAAACACTACAATGGATACTTGTTGTTAGGCGTATTTTGGTCGGTAAAACAGATCCCTGTTATAAGCGGAACCACGACATAAAATGTTCTTTCCAACAACGCTTAGAACCAGTTCAGAATTAGCCAGCGCATGCGCAAAATATAATAATACTGCTATAACATTACTTGCGCATGCGCTGGCTAATTCTGAACTGGTTCTTAGCGTTATTGGAAAGAACCTATAAAGAGTGAGATTCAAAAGTAACAATATACAGTAGAGTCCCGCTAGAGTGAACGTTATTAGCCAAGTCCCTGTTCACTAAATCGGATTGTTCACTAAATAGAGGTTTATGAAAAATCAAATACAAATACATATATGCAATGAAACTTTATTTAAATAATCTTACTTTTACTATAATAAGTAATAATATAATTTGGCAATAATACTACGCGACATTTTGTATATTAAAAACTTATTAACTTAATTTTGGTGTAAAATACGTAGGGTAAAATGGGGGAATTGGAAGCGTAAAATTAAAATTTTGCTATATTTTTTACACATTTTTGTAAATATAAAAATTAGCCTAGGGTGTTGGTAGGTATCATAATTTTCAAAGTTAACACAAAGTTTAAGCGTAAAATTGTCGCTTGGAACACATTAAAAAAAAAATTAATATTTAACACCCATCTCCCCCACATGGGGTAATTTAGAGGTATCGTTGTAAACCACTGTTCAGGCAATTTATTTTTATGAGGACAATTGGGAGGTATAGAATAAAACCAAGAATAAATTTTTACGCAAACAAAATTTTATTTGCTATTAAAACACAGCCGAAAATAAACATTTATTCTTAAAAATAGGCAACTTTCGCCATTTTGAAAATGCAGAAGTTTAAAATTCTCTTTACAAAATAAAATAGCCCTGACTAATCAGTCTTATTCGTTACACAACGAGGAACGTAAGAATAAAATAAAAACCTATTTGGACCAACATAAACCTTTTTTAGTTTTTTAAAGCTTTCATATTATTAACACTATTTACGTCGTAAAGCCCATAGTTTTTGCACTTTCTGGTAGTCCTCAGCGGTTAAGCCCAAGAACCTTTACTAACAGAGACAGGGGTTCTGACCGTTGTTAGAATATCTGATATTGAGGTGTCAAATATGTCATTTTTACTGGGCCACACAAAATTATTAGGACCCTTGGGCTCCATGTATTTTAATTTTAAAATCTTGTTCTTATTTTTAATATCCAAAATGTTTGCAACGTACCACCGATTTTCATATTCTGCCACAACATACCCTCCCAGCTCCAAATCACCCAAGTTTGTATTTTCTTCTAGAGTTTCATCTTGATCTTCATCAGAGAAGAGACTTATATCATCAGAGGAATCGTGTAACGAAATTTCTTCACTTTCACTTGAGGATTCCACATTTTTTATTGTTTTTTTGGCTCGTTTATTGGTTACACTTAAATCATTAGTACTATTCTGAGGTTTCTTTATTCTTTTATTTTTTTTTGCCAAAATTTCATTTTCTTTTTTTTTTCATCTGATCTAACACATCAACTTCTGTTAAAACTTTATTATTAAAAGTCATTCTAACTTTTTTGTTATTCATAGAACGAGATTTTGGTGTAACAGTTTTTAATAGAACATCTCTAAATGTCACAATGGAGTGTTCACCGAGCTTACCTTGTGTTGTTGCAGTCGTTAACGTTGATGTGTCTAAAGAGCTAGTTTCGTTATTATGTTCTACGTTTAATATCGTAGAAGTAGTCGGCCTAATTTGGAGTTCAGTGTCTATTCGAGAAGTAGTTGGCTTATTTTGGAGTTCGTTGTCTGTTTGAGCAGTAGTCGGCTTATTTCGGGGCTCATTGTCTACCATATTGTTATTAATTGATTGATTACTGGGTTCGTCTGCTGTTACGTGCAATTCTATTGGTACATCTTGGTCTTGCATAGAGTCTAAAACTTTTCTTGGATTTAGTGGCCATATCCCAGCGGCCCTGAAACCAGCAATGATATTTTCCTTAGGAAAGCCACCTTCGTCTCTTAATTCTTTCATTAAGGATGGAAATACTTCCTTTGTGATATTAGTGTTAGATTTCTTAAAATAATTCCTTTTGATCTTCATCCACACTTTTTTTGCTGGTCCAAAAACGGCAACATCAAGAGGTTGAAGGGTTTGGGATGAATGCGCTGGTAAAATTAGTATATGAATGTCGTTTTGCAAAGCCAAACTACTTACAGCATATTGTATATGGCTTCCATGACCATCAAACAAAAGCAAAATAGGTTTCTTCCAATCGGTTGTCCATTTAATAAATTCTTCAAAATATTTTAAAAACGTTGATTTATCTTGCCAGCCATTTTTGGACACCAAATACCCAGTGCCTTCAGGGCCTCCCTGGCACCACAAATTGTACAATTTTTTTTGTTGTAAATTATTACTGGTGGAAAAATGTGACCATTTGCTGTTATTGTTTCGACAACTGTAAATGTGTCTTTACCACTGCCTGGCTGCTTTTGAGACACGCATTTCGCTCCTTTTCTGGCTATTACTGTTGTAGCAAGTGATGTATCATAGCCAGTTTCATCTAAGTTAATTATTTGTTCTGGAGAACTAATGTTAAGCTCTTTAATCTTTCTTTCTAGTAGTCTAAAGAATATGGAATAGTTTTCTTTCGTAGAGCAATTGACTCGAGCTACTTGTAACGCTTCTGCTTTTCGACTGACTAGATTGGGATGTCTCTTAAAAAAACCCCTTAGGAATTCTTCACCGGGTAAAGCGTCAGCCTTCTTTGAAAATGGATTTCTGATTTGCTTCACCTTGCAATACTCATGGACAGTATTTAAAATTTCTCCGCGTGTAAGTGGATTGTGAACGGAAGATAGCAATATCACGTTGTCTGCCAAATCTTGTTCTATAGCACTGGGAAGAAAACTACTTCTACCAGCTCCAACACGAGTTACAGGAGTCTTCCGTTTTACTCTGTTTCGAATAGTGGACTCTGGTACACCAAATTGTTTTGAAGCAGCATAAATACTTGTTCCGGTGTTTACTGCTTCCATAGCAGCAATTAAAACGTCTCTCGCATATTTTGGATCAGTTTTCTTAATATATTTTCGTGGCATATCCATCTGAAATAAAATATAAAGCATTAGTTGAATTCCGCCCATTTCCCCGATTCGGTACCTTCCAATTTCCCGTATGGGGGAATTGGGAGGTATGTTTTATTTCTATATTATTTCTTAAAATAATAAAAATTCAACTAAACTTTATTGGCAGGCCCTTTATATAGGGTTTATGTATCACTACAGTGTTTTAAAATAATTAATTTCCCTATATACTTACCGTTTTCACAAAAAGAACTGCCGCTCTTTAAACCTAATAAGACACTTTATTGGAGGTTATAAACCCAGTATGACACTTAAAAATTACCGTAAATTTAAATGTCAAAATTAAAAACGTGGCGACATCTATTATCGAAAGTAAATACAAAACCAATAAAATTTACAGAAAACCGTTCCCAAATAAGACGTATTTTCACTAAAAAGAATTTTTTTTAAGTTGACCGCCCAAATACCCCATACGCCCATTTCCCTCACCTTACCCTAGTTAGTTTTGATTGTTCTAACTTTTCTTTACTTTGTTGTTTACCTTTGGAACAAACATTTCATGAAACCATTTTTTAAAAATGGTGGTGGTCATCCATGCTGCCTTAGAATGCTTGTAATGTACTGGATAGCTAAAATTTCGAAATGATCGGGGGTTTTTTGATTTTCCTATTGTTAAAGGTTTTAATTTGTGTGTTCCGGACGCGTTTCCACAGGCCAAAAAGGTTAATCTTTGTTTTCAGTTTTCTTACCAGGTGCATTTTTCTCTATGTTAGATACATACAATAAAGACCTGATTCGTCCGCATTATATATTTGTTCCGGTAACAGGTCAACATCCTTAATTTTATCCTTCAATGCTTCTTTGAATGAATCAACTAATTCTTGTTGTGATGATAATTTCTCTCCTGATATCTTTAAAAACCTTACGTTGTACCGTCTTTTGAATCTATTAAGCTATCCATTACTTGTAATAAATGTTGACGATTCATCGATTGATTTTTGCGAATTTATAGCTCTTTGTTTTAACATTAATCCACTAGCGAGCGAATTTCCCGCTCATTTTTAAATGTTTTCTATTCAACATTATTTTGAACTCTTTTTACATACATATACATAATAATAACACCTATCATAACACGACGCACCATATATCACTGCCCTGAGTTTTTTAATGGAGCCCTCACACACACCGTGCTCGTACAAATCGAATAGAAGAAGGTAACCAAACTGTGAGTGTAACTAAACCAATTTACGATCATTCGTGGTGATGCGCTTCCTATAATACATATTTAGGATAATTACCGAACTACCAAAGAAAGAAATTCACTCTACCGGGGTTTCCTCTGTTCACTAAATCGGATCCCAATGTAAATTTTTCGGTGTTCACCCTTTCGGGTAGTTCACTACAGCGAGAGTTCACTCAAGCGGGACTGTACTGTACTATCATTGGTCATTTCTTCGTCTTCTATTCGTTATTGTCATTTGTCTTTACAAGAAGCAGCTTCAATAATTATTTCATGTACTAATGTGCTAATTTCAATGTGTGATGTTTGTAACGACTTCAGCATTTCTTTCCGATAATTCGTAGGTAGGTTACAATTATCCCAGAAGCTTTAGGTTCTGGATGCGCATCTTTCAGAGTATTTTTTTCATGCTGGGAACAAAATAATTACGGAACAAATCATAAAATAGGTGTGATGACTTTTATCTGCGTAGATTTGATGCATCATAGGTTTT
Organism: Holotrichia oblita; assembly: GCA_023690525.1. NCBI lineage: Eukaryota > Metazoa > Arthropoda > Insecta > Coleoptera > Scarabaeidae > Holotrichia > Holotrichia oblita. The sequence continues at coordinate 42,460,431 of CM043015.1, read as the reverse complement.
GAATCGTACCTTACAACTGTTACGATTACCAGTTTGGTTGACACAAAACAAAAGAGTTCCTTTAGTAAGCGGATTAACGCTGACTTTTAATTGATTTTCTTCCACGAAAGTCATGTTCATTCTGATATTTTATTAATATCATAATGAAATCAATATTGACATATACACGCTACTGCAGTAACTGCTAACTATGCAAAAAGTAGCAACGATACAAAAACGTGATACTTATTTTAAAAAACGTTTTATTAAATTTGGTTCCAATAACATGATTTATTCAATATTTCCTCTATTGGCTATAACAGCTACACACTCTCCAGACATACTATTTATTAGGTCCGCGAGGTTGGCACCACAAAGTGATACAAAATCGACAAATATGCTAGAAAGGACTACACCACCACTATTGACCATCGGCGATTTCGACTAGACCACATTTTGTTTAGGCTACAGCCATTATACCCATATTTCGGGGTCTAATGGCGAAAATGCTAAAACTAGGCAATATAGACATTTTGTTCATCGGATACGATTGACTATCGTTTGACCATGTTTGACTGCATTTCACATTTTTTAAATTTTCAAAAAAAAATTCAATTTTTTTTAAATTTGTTGCAGGATAGGATTGACCATCATTTATTACCAAATAATTTTTTTGAAAACTTAGCAATAGTCGAAAAAAAAGGAAAAAAAAAACAAGTTCATATCTCCAATGAAATGACATCAAACCCAGAAAATATCACAACCTCTTGCTCCAGGCTACTTAATCATAGCAAATCGCAAATCACCGTTTCACAACCCATCGGTTAAGTTTTATCCAATCTCGAAGTCTCATACAACAGAGTTTTCAGTTTGTCGCACTTTTCGCAAGCTTTGAGAGGTGGTCAAATGCTGAAAATGATACGACTTATTGTCATGTGTCTCCAGTTCACAAAAAATTGAAAATCACCGTTTCACCACCTACCGGTTAACTTTTATCTGATCTCGAAATTACATACAACAGAGTTTTCAAAGTTTATCGCACTTTTCGCAAACTTTGAGAGGTGTTCAAACGCTGAAAATAGTATAACTTATTGTATTGTGTTTCTAAACCACAGAAAATTGAAAATTATTGTTCGGCCCATCCTCCGGTTAAATTTTATCCGATCTCGCATTTTTGTCGAATTTTGATCACTTCGCGGACCTCTATGCATTAATCGCTGACAATGCTCAATGGAAATGTTAGACCACACAGACTCCACTGTATACCAAAGTTCTTCAACATTTTATGGTTTTGTTTTGAAAACAGCTAACATCGACCCAAAAGTTCTTAATAAGACTCAGATCCGGGTAATAAGCTGGCCAATCGATGACCTGAACCTTATTGGATTGCTTCGCTAAGCTGCTAGTATATTTTGGGTCGTTGTCTTGCATTAGGACTCATCGAACCGGCGTATTATGTATCTTCAACCCAAGGTAACATCACAGATTGTAAGATATTTACGTAAACTGATTTCGTAAACATTTTCGTTTCTATGCGATATATGGGACCAGTATAACTTTTCCACCTCCATATTTTACTGTCATACTTATAAATTGCCGTCGTTCTCCAGTACCAAATAAGACGATTTTGGACTCGTTTATCTACAGAATGCTGCGCCAGTAAGTGGCCAAGCAAGATGATCCTCGGCAAACTCCAATCTCTTTTCATAAGAAGTGCTTCTAGTAGTGCTGCCTTTCGTGGGCTTCTATCAAACAAATGAGCTTCAAAAATACGTTGACATATTGTAGAAGTAGTGAAATAAAAATGTCGGGCGAACACGACCTGTGGTTACAAATTAAACTCAATTTTCACATTTACCAATATTTCGCTTTAATTGAAAGCTTCATCAGGGTTATGTACTTAAATTTAATCTTTCTATTTTGTACCTCGTGCGGGGGTCGTTGGTGTTCATCAATCCTATCAGGTTTTTGCAGTTCTGAATAATATGGTTAGGATGAATTTTGTTCTTCTTACAGCGCAGTAAGACAATACGTCTGTTGAGCATATTGGCTAATCTGGTGTTGTATTTAGCCCATTCCTTTAAATTTCGCATTGCTTGTAGTCCATAAATATTACGAATGTCTAGATAAAATCCCATCTATAAAGATTAAATTTTCAGGGAGTGGCGGTCGTTAGAAATTAAAAGTTGTAGTGAAATAAAAATGTCGGGTGAACACGACCTGCAGTTACAAATTAAACTCAATTTTCACATTTACCTGGTCTACAATATAAACTACCATTGTGAACAAATTTATGGCAGTGGAATTAAACTTTGATGGAATTTTTAAAGGGGATGGCACAAGAAACATAACAGAATATTTTGAGAACTATAGGCGACCAACATTTTATAGAATCAGAAAATAATTCAATGGATTTCAGTTATCTGTATGATCCGAATATCCGGATCGATAACAATTTTAATTAATCTATTTTATCGAAGATTTACCGTACATCAACCGTACAATATATCAAAGTACCTCTACAATCAGTCTCGATTTATTCATTTCGTAGTACGATTAATTTTGATAATTAATAGTAGTATGAATTTTGTGTAATTAAAGAAAATCATGAATGAATTTATACAATAAGAATTTTTTTAGTAAAGGAATGATAAAAGTGCAATATAAATATTGTTTTTTTTAATATTAGGTTTTTTGGATCATCATGTGCATAGATTTTCTCTGTATTTCGGTGTATGTTGCTAATACCCAACCCTTTATGATAGTATCTATATCGTCTCAGAAAAGAAGCATTATAGTGTAACACAATATTACGCATACATCACTCTAAACAGATCTTCTGTAGATTAAATCCAATTCTCTTTCTTTACAGATTCCCCATCCATAATAGAACCGTGCACATCACATCCGGGACACTTATGAAAATCATGTAGTACACATCATAGCAACGACCCTCTTCAAAGTATAATGAACACCAATGGAGATAATAATAGATGCTCTTGCGAGGACAAGACTCTCGAGAGCGATAACGAATCTCCATCGCCGAAAGAATCTAAGAAGAGCAAGATCAGTTTGCACTCTATAGCACAGAACCTACGGAGAGGCAGATCTCTCAACAAGAGAACGAAAAAAAGCTCCTCGAACCACTCTAGTGATAATAGCAGCGAAAATACGTCACCTTCGAGTGTGAATAATAATCTTAATGGTAATTCGTCGTCTTTGTCTAGCGCTGCTGGCAGTAGTACAACCACTAACAGTAAAAAATCGACCAAATGGCCGTTGAAATTTTATTGCGGTAAAAAAGAACAAAGAACGGCTTCGCCCGTTCGACAAGAAATCCAAAACCAAAGTTGTTGTAGGTGTACTTGTTACAAAAAAGACGGAAGAGTATCAGGAACGGCAAGAGGATGATTTAGCTGCAGGTGGTGGCGATGTTGTGGTTAGCGATGTGATCGAAACGACACCCAAAGAGAGTGTAAACGATGTTGTAACTCCTGAAGTTGAACCTGCTCCACCACCACCAGCTCCTGCTGTAAATGATGAGATTATTGTACCTGAGCAACCCATACCTATCGTGAACGTTATTGACGTAAACGAGATTCGGAATGTGCGAAATGATCCGCCAGTGGAAGGTGAAATGATTGATAATAGGAACCGATTAGCTCATATTTTCGTCACACCGAATTTTATAGATTTGCACTGGTAAGTTGTCAAATTTAATTCGTTTCATTTTTCTATTATAATTGATTGCTGTTGCTTAGTTTATGATATTACACAATGTGCAAAGATTAACAAATGTTTTAAATATGCTCCTTGTTGTTTCTTTTGTAAGGACAGCAGGTTTTTAGTTCTAACGAACGATAATTTCACAGGCTTTCTTATGAATTTGATGCTCTGAATTCAAATACGGCATTAGTTTTTGCCCAAAGGTCTAAGAAATAACATTTTAGAAAAATATGTTACACTATTTTAAGTTAAACCCATAGATCAAAAAAAAGAACTAAACTCGTATTTTTTATTAATTTTATCTTATTAAAAAAGCTTAAAGGAACCTAAAAATAATGCAAAATATTGCAGTATACACCAACATGTGATTTGCCGTCATATAAGTATCCAATTTTTCTTGGTAATGGTTCTCCATAGTTTTAATATTTTAATAAAATTTTTCACCTTATTTTCTTCACTGGTATGTCCTAAATTTTCAAGAAAACAGGCAAAGTGCTTTGTCTTTCGTCAGAAAATGTCTTATAACTTTAACAAATGAAGTCCAGACTTTTTGCTCAGCCTAATTCGTGGAATTTATGATGGTGGGATCTTTAATGAGATATTATTTGGGGGCCCTCAAATATTCCTGCTTTCATTTCGATGATTCGTTCGTATCCAGGGCCTTCACAAATTGCTTGATTAGTCACAGTTTGCTTTGTTATTGATATTCTGAAGCCAGTCTCTTCAACACAATGGTGTGTTTTGTCTTCGCTATCACAGAAGTACAAGAAACAATTTGTATATTTGTAGTGGCCATTTTGCTAGTCAAGAAGAAAGTTTACACAAATCACCCATTGATGCTCATGATACTGTATCTAACCACAATCAAAGCTATGGTCATATTCTTCATTCATTTGCGTTGGACGAGCAATTGATATTGACCCATATTTGTTTCCATTCTATAGACGACAATATTTTAAACTCCTTTTTGCACTTTCAATAAATTGGCGTCAATCATGTGGAAAATATTCAGCAAAATTTATTTTTCTGAGGAATCCTGTAATATCGTGGCAAAATACGAGATTATCTTCTTGAAAGAAGATGAGTATAGATTCTTTTTTCTTGTACGGTGAAAGGTAATTTTGGTTTCTTGTTCTTGATTTTTTTTTTTTGGTACGTTGAGATCTCTATATATGTTATAAAATCCATCGAAGGCATCAACAATTTTTCTTTCTTGTATATCAATGTTATCTATGTAAAATGTTGCAGCAAAAATATGTACGAGGAGAATCGGAAAAAATATGTAGTCTGCTTTTGTTTCGCAACAAAGAATGAGTTTTTGACGTTGGAATATCGCAGTGCTGCCAAGATTTTAACAAGAAAACAGCTCTTAGGTGTAGACAACTGAGCAACCCGTGACTCCACGATCTCTTGGAACCAAGCAGCCGAAGTCCAATCCAAGAATAAAGTTGTTGCTGGATAGGTTGAAACTTTTTTTCTAGTTTTTATATCAAAGATTTTTACGATCATTCATTTTTGGTTTCTGACCGTTTTTCTCTTATAAATATATGTTCTATTAGGCAATTGAGGAGGTGTTGTTCCTGTTGTCATGAATGGAGGTGGAGATGAGGTCTCTGGAATAAGCAGTTGTAGGTTTAAAAATGGATATATTATTTGCTTAAGGGTAATTTGTTGGTTCTTCATAAGCCTCTTGTTGTGATTCTTGTACCTTTTCAATTTTATTTGATCAAATACTTCCTCAAGTAACTTCATATGACCAATAAATAATAATCCAATTGATAGAAAGCCTAAGTGAAATTTCTTGGCTTTCAAATCCAAGTATTCCATACTATTGAAAGCGTTTTGACAAACCTCAACTGGGAAAGTTACATCAATATGCACTCAGCTGTTCTGAACTATGAGCTGATTTTACTAAATTTTACTAAAATGGTGGCATTCTTCAAATTTGTTTCAGCGTCATTTAGACTGGTGTGAAATTCGATTCCATCAGACGCCAGGATGGAGAAACATTGTTACCTTGCCGTTGTTCTGTAGTAGTGGGAATCCATTTATGTTTACAGATGGATGCCTCCATCTATTATTTGTTTTTGTGCAGAATTTCAGATATCCGATGTAGGCATCTTTCGGTATATAGCTCGACCAGACATATTTTCCATGAAAAGTTGCCATTCCTGACTTGTCCCAGATACTCACATGCTAGGACTGTCGTGATCTTTTTTCCTCTTGTCGGCGTAGTCTTCGAGATTCTGTTGATTCTCTTTGTGGCAAACATTTTGTGTTGGTCACAGTTGTTACATGCGTTATATTCTTTGTAGAAGAACTGAGTTTGTGTAATATATTATTTAGTTTTATTACAAACTTGCTTTATAAAAGTAATTAATATTTTGTTGGAACTTGAAGATGGTGTTTATTCATAATTGCACAATATTACAACCTTGTCGCGCCATTATTCTTCTTATACGGGTCGATGGCCGCAGTGGTTAGGCGGCTGACTATTGTTGTGAGAGGACGATAGGCGCCGGGGTTCAATTCTCTGGAGGGACGGTGACATTTTTTCAGAGAGTTTAATCCCGGATCGACTTGCCATTCGCTGTTGGGAGCAAAGTGATTAACAGCGCGACATCATAAAAGGCGATATGATGCTGTCACAAAGCCAATTGAACACAACATACACACACAAAGAGTACACCGCGCGAGTTGCAGTGATAGCCAGACAAGCGATACAGTTTACGGAGTCACTGCAACTAAGCACCCACCACATTAAAATAAAAAAAAAGTACTAGATTTGGAAAAAGTGTTATATTCACTTACAAAACTAATTTAATGTGTCTCATGTTGTGTAGCTTTATACGACAAATGTATGTCAACATTAACATGTATTTTATTGATAACATTGTTCTATTCATGTAATTAATTTTAGCTGTAAAATTGATACATCACATATTATCTTGAATATAATCGACAGTAATGAAGTTTAATTTTTCATTAGAATTTTTATAAGTATTATCTATATTGAACCATATTGTAACATACTAGTGAACATTTCGAAGTTGCAAATTGTATTATGCTGGGATTAAATTATAAAAGGATTAATTCTGAACCAAATTGAATTAAAGAATTACATTCAATTACAAACATATACTGGTATAAACAAAGTTTGCTCTATCCATTGAATATGCTATTATGCTTCCTCTTAAATAAACAATATATAATACAAACTGGCCTCCTTAAAAATTCCAGTATGGAAATTGGTTTCACTTAAACCACAATCTGCTATGAAATAATCATATCCGGGACTGATGAATAAAAAAACCATTGTACTGATATGAGTCTAAATAGCTAAATGGTAAAATATTAATAGGCAATTACGATGTATGAGTAGTTGAGGAATAAGGTATTTTTAAATAGTAATATGTGTCTACAGTATTAATAATTATAAGTCCATAATTTATTTTTAAAACTTGTTAATCTCTCAATACTAATATTACACGTATTTATTGCACAACAAATTTACTTTGTTAACATGTTTGCACGAGCTTATCTGGTTTTCGTGCGATATACACAGATATTTTTATCACGGATGGATACACACTACTAGTGAAAAGTATTTAGTTAGGCAGCAAATATTGAAAAAGAACTGTACCAAACATTGCGTAATTCTGAATTAAAATTATACGAACAAAAAGGTTTCTGATTTGAACATTTGCCTTGGCTTTTTAAAAATAATTCCTGTCCTATGTTAATACAGGTGATTCAACTTAAATAATACAAGAACTTTTTTTCCCATTCTGTTTGGTGTATACTGTCTAGCATTACAATTTCTTATAATAGTGATTTTCAAAGTTTGGCTTTATTTATCTCGTCAACTATAAAAATTGGTTATACAAAGCTTCATATTGTGATGAGTCAGCGCCACGCGTCATTATGACGTCACCCACCGTGACCGGTGACCGATGAGTAATCCTCCTGAACTTGTCCAGAGCGATATAGAATGATCGAGAAATAATCACCGAGGCATATACAGGGTGTTTCCGAATTGATACGAAAGATTTCAAAGGGTGATTCTTTAGCAAAAGTTAAGGGGGGTCTTTCATATAACTTTTTGTTCAACACCCTTTTCCTCCAAGTTACAGCCCTTTAAAATTAGGTAAAAAAATTTGTTTTTATTTAATATATCCACTTTGGAAAAATTTAGAAGAATGAAATTTGGCAGATAACTGATGCTAATAAAATGGCAGTTTTTGAGTATTTTTGTTACCCTAAAATGTAATCACAAGGGGCTGAAAAAAACAACCCCTATAATATTTTGCATCCGAACTTTTTAATGCGCCTAAAAAGTTGCAGACTCAATCTGCAACTTTTTTATGTCTTGACTTTTTATCATAAAATTGTTAGTTTGATCACAAAAAAATAAAATACTGCTCAGACTCTTTTCCCATAAATTCACAAAGAGGTTATTATTTATTTAAAAAAACTCAAGTAAGCTGCTGTTAAATGAAGACCTATAACAAATAGTTTTATTGTTTCATTCTTCAAAATTTTTCAAAAGCGGATAAATTATATAAAAACAATTTTTTTAACCTAATTTTGAAGGGCTGTAACTTGGAAGGAAAAGGGTATTGAACAAAAAGTTATATGAAAGACCCCCCTTAATTTTTGCTAAAGAATCACCTTTTGAAATCTTTCGTATCAATTCAGAAACACCCTGTATATATGGGCCATCTAGGAGAGGAAGTCGGTCTGGATCGAAGAGCGTGCGCGTCGCGAATACATAAATAAATTGTTATAAATCGCAAATATAAATAATTTGTACATACATAGTTTAGTGTCATTCGTGTTATTTGTTTTTATAGTTAGTATTAAGTGTTTATTTAACTAATATATCATTTTAAACTGAATATCGTTTGCTTTGAACCCGATATTACAATATCATATAAGCGTACATTTCCGTACAAGAATATGTTATCATATTCAGAAGAAAAGAACGAAAGCATTCTAAAAAGTAAACAATATACAAGCTGCTGCCCTAAACAAAAAAAGTGTTTTAATTGATGCTTTCGTAGGCCATCTATATAACTTCAATTTCAGTAAATTCCGTTTTGTTGGTACAATGGAAGGCTTATAGATATTGTTATGTACTTCTCATCGCAATAGCACTTATGAGAGCAGAACTCATCAGACATATAGTACTAAGAGATGGTAGTTAAAATTTTGTGTAGTCAATGTATTACGTTTCTTTTTTTCCAAATAAATATTCAAGTTTCAAATCAACAATGTCAACTATTATACAGTCCACTTATCAACAAACTCACTAACATTTAATGGTCCAAGCGAACCGGATTTTCGTACAAAAGAAGAAAATCACCACGTGCATCACAACATAACCTCACAAAAAACATCACATTTGAAGAAAAAGAAATCCATCATAACGAGCAGTAAGTCAATCTTGTCCTTTTATACTCATTTACTTTCCATTTTCCTATTTAAAACAACATTTCCAATTGCATTTGCGCATTTAAAAAATAGTATTCAAAATGCCAGAAACACAAAATCAAGATGAAACAAATCAAATACATTTATTAAAGAAAAATAGGGGTCAAATAAAAGTAAAATTGACGCGTTTTAAGAACTTTGTGGCAGCATTGCAAGACGACAAAACTAAGTTAGATCAATTATACATAAGGAAACAAAATATTGAAGATTATTACAAAGAATTCGACAAAATTCAAACACAAATAGAAAACATAGATTTCGAAGAAGAAAATTCAAATGAAAGGGAATTATTCGACGATTTATACCTTTGAAACTATCTCAAACGCCAACAAAATACTACAAAACATTGGTTCGCAGCAATCGTCTCAAGATACAACGAAAAATGAAATACAAACACAATTTAAACTACCACCAATAAACATACACACATTTGACGGTACGACTGAGCAATGGCTACCATTCTTCAATTCATTCAACTCATTAATACACTCTAATTTAAAATTAGATGACTACCAGAAATTACATTACCTAAAATCTTCACTAAAAGGTTCAGCTCTAAACGCAGTAGATTCATTAGAATTAACGTCAGCCAATTACACAGTGGCGTACGAATATTTACAAAAAAGGTACCATTCGACACGACTAATAGTCGATTCGCATATAAAAGCTATTTTGGATTTGCCTACAATAACAAAAGATGCACCAAATGCCACAAGAGAGTTATTAGATGGTTATCTGAAACACATAGGAGCACTAAAATTCCTAAATATGCCAACTGATGAATGGGATGTTCTGTTAATTAATATTTTAGTTCGCAAATTCGATTATAACACACGAAGAGAATGGGAAAATAAACTAGAAAATGATAAATTACCGTCAATACATCAATTAACAGAATTTCTGAGCAACAGATGTAGAATTCTAGAATCGATGAAATCAGATAAACAAAAAACGATTAATAAAATATCTAGTCAACACAATTCACGTCAAGTCCATGTCGCAGCCAACAACGTAAACAATTATATCAAGAAATGTTCATTTTGTAAGAAAGATCATTTGATTTATTATTGTGAAGAATTTCTTCAATTACCTTGTAACAAACGACTCGACGAAGTCAACAAGCTAAAATTATGTGCCAACTGTCTAAAATCTAATCACAAATTGAAAGATTGTCAGAGTAGCACATGTAAGAAATGTCAACAGAAACACAATACATTACTTCACGCTGATTCTAACACACAACAGTTATCCAATGCAACAGTTTCTAACTATGCAACTCAAAACTCACAAGTAGTTCTTTCAACAGTTGAAGTAGATGTTGTGAATGAGTATGATAATGCAATACATCAATGTCGAGCACTTCTAGATCCGGGATCTCAGTCCAATTTCATCACAGAGTCTATATGCAAAAAACTAAAATTAAAACTACAACCTATAACAGCACCTGTTATTGGCATAGGTAATGCAACCTTAAACATCACACATTCAACAAAGATCAAAATACAATCACGATACAATTCATTTAAAACAAGCATATCGTGTCTAGTTTTACCAAAGATTACAGGCAAGATACCTATTCACACGATAAATATCTCAGGGGTATACTTTCCGCAAAACATAGTTCTCGCAGATCCAAACTACAATATATCTAAAGACATTGATGTACTAATCGGCGCAGAATTATTTTGGAAAATCCTACACATGCAACAGATCAAATCAATCACCCATCCTACATTACAAAAAACTTCATTTGGATGGATTGTCGCTGGTCACTTGAATGAACCCATCAAAAATCAAGTAATTTGCAACTTATCGATCGACAAATTGGACAACCAGATACAAAAATTCTGGAACATTGAAGAAATTGATCAATGCCAACCATTGACGCAAGAAGAGAAGAAAGTTGAACAACATTTTCTAAATACTCATGAAAGAACAAAAGAAGGAAGATTTGTTGTTAGACTTCCATTTAAAGAAAATGCACTAGAAATTGGAGAATCCAAAGAAATAGCAACTAAGAAATTGCATTTAACAGAGAGGAACCTCCGCAAGAATGAGGACATAAAGCAAAGATATACAAATTTTATGAATGAATATATTGAATTAGGCCACATGAAACTAGATACAGAAATGAAAGATGAAATCAACAAGCATTATTATCTACCACATCTATGTGTGATAAAAGAGTCAAGCATAAGCACAAAGCTAAGAGTTGTGTTTAATGGTTCCAGCAAAAGCTCAAATGGTATTTCTCTGAATGATAAATTATGCGTAGGTCCAACTGTACAACAAAGCCTAACATCAATTGTTACTAGATTCAGAACACACGAATATGCTATGACTGCAGACATCACAAAAATGTATCGACAAATTCTAGTTCATCCAAAAGATCAAGAGTATCAAAAAATTCTATGGCGAAATAATGAAGACGAAACTATTCAAGCATATAAATTACAAACAGTGACATATGGAACGTCATCAGCTCCCTATTTGGCAACCAGATGTCTAAAACAATTAGGCATCGATCATACAACAGAATTTCCGATTGAATCACTAATAGTTCAAAGAGATTTTTATGTTGATGACCTCTTAACGGGAACCAACGTAAGAGATAAAGCAATTCAACTTCGGAAAAACATGACAAATTTATTACGACTAGGAGGATTCGAGTTATCAAAATGGGCATCTAACGATTCAGCAATACTAATAGATTTAAATACGACAGCAGATAACATCATACAAATTGATAAAGACCAAACCATCAAGACACTAGGTTTAGCATGGAATTCGAAGAATGACACATTTCAATTCAGCATACATATCGATCACTCTCTGACGGTTACTAAACGATATATTCTGTCAACAATATCAAAATTGTTCGACCCATTAGGTCTTGTAAGCCCAATCATCACCAATGCAAAGTTGATAATGCAAAGACTTTGGGAATTGCATGTATCATGGGATGATCCTGTCAATGCAGAAATACTATCAGCATGGACAAATTTTAAAGATCATTTAAACGATCTAGATCAGTTATCAGTAGACAGACTAATTGTTAATCATAAAAATTTAGCCGCACTAGAAATTCACGGATTTTCGGATGCCTCTGAAAAAGCTTATGGTGCATGCGTCTATTTAAGAACGATAAACGCTAACAACCAGTATACATGTCAATTGGTAGTATCTAAATCAAGATTAGCACCCTTAAAAAAGATTACACTGCCAAGACTAGAATTATGTGCAGCTGCATTATTAAGCTCACTAATGAAACAAGTAATAATAGATTTACAATTGGTTATTAAAAAGGTTTATTTATGGACCGATTCAACAATTACATTAGCCTGGATAAAGTCAAATTCGCGAACCTGGAAAACATTTGTAGCTAACAGAGTTAGTAGAATCCACGATAACACAAATCCTCAAGACTGGCATCACGTCGAAAGCAAGGATAACCCAGCTGACTTGATAACCAGAGGACGGCAACCGATGCAATTAAAGTCTTCAACATTATGGTGGCACGGTCCCAGTTGGTTACAAGTTGAGCGTTCTTATTGGCCTTCTACCAACGCACAAATACAAAACGAAGAAGTGCCTGAAAGAAGGAAAGAAGTATTGATTCTAATAACACAGACTACTTACCTTGATAACCAATGGATATTTACCAGATTTTCTACGTTGGATAAACTAGTAAGAGTAACAGCTTATATATTACGATTCTTCAATAATACGCGAAAAAACAAATTCACGGGATTGCTTACCTGTAAAGAAACACATAATGCATTCACAAGATTGATAATATTGGCACAAAGAGAGTTTTCTGATGATATAGAACACCTTAAACGCTATCATCGGTTAAAAACTACAAGCAAGCTATTGAGCCTGAATCCATTTTTGGACGAAAACAATGTCTTACGCGTAGGAGGAAGACTAAGACATGCGCAAATTGCCTACAATAAAAAATACCCGATTTTGCTTCCAAACAAACATCCGTTAACAACACTTATAATCAAAAACCAACATATTATGCAACTTCATGCAGGTGTCACAGGAACACTAGCAGCCGTAAGAAACAAATTCTGGCCCATAGCGGGAAAAAACTTGACCAAAAAGATCATTCGCAACTGTATAACATGTTATAGAACGAAACCATCTGAATCTATTCAACAGTTAGGTGATTTACCAGATAATAGAATCAAACCCTCGAAACCATTCACAAACACCGGAGTAGATTATTGTGGCCCAATATATATAAAGGAAGGTTTCGGTAGAAGTAAACGTTTACGGAAAACATATATAGCAATATTCGTATGTTTTGCATCCAAAGCAGTTCATATAGAATTAGCAAATGATTTAACAACAGAATCATTCATCGCCGTACTGAAGAGATTTATCGCTAGACGAGGTAAAGTTCTAAACATATATTCTGACAACGCAACAAATTTTATTGGCGCAAAAAATCAACTAGCCGAATTACCACAACTATTTGCAAATACCAAACACAAAGAAAGGATCAACCACATGTTGCTACCTCATAACATCAGTTTCCATTATATACCCCCAAGATCGCCAAACTTCGGAGGTTTATGGGAATCTTCAGTAAAATCTTGCAAACATCATTTTCTAAGAGTTACTAAAAATCAACCCATGACCTTTGATGAAGCAAACACTTTAATAACACAAATTGAAAGTATTCTAAATTCAAGACCATTGTCGCCCCTGTCACAAGATCCTAATGACCTTTCGCCTCTCACTCCCGCTCACTTCCTAATAGGAGACTCGCTAGTCAGCAATCTTGATCCAGACTACAAGGATGTACCTATGAATAGACTCACAAGAAGGCAACTCGTTCAGCAGATGTACCAACATTTTTGGAAACGTTGGCATTCTGAATATTTGTCAACATTGCAAGAACGGAATAAGTGGAAAGTGCCACAGACCAACCTTAAAATAGATGATTTAGTATTGTTAAAAGAAGATAACGTTCCGCCGCTAAGATGGGTCCTCGGACGAATCATAGAAGTACATGTAGGGCAAGACAATCTCGTGAGAGTAGTTACCGTTAAAACAAGTGACGGAGTGTTCAAGCGAAGTGTGAATAAACTGTGTCTGTTACCTGCAGAACAGAAATAGCTTGTAACAAATATCTTATATTCTAAAACACTTACCTGTATTTACCATTGTATATTTATGTTTATATTGAACGTTACGCCGTTCAAGGCGAGGGAATATGTTATGTACTTCTCATCGCAATAGCACTTAAGAGAGCAGAACTGATCAGACACACAGTACTAGAAAAATGTAGTTAAAATTTTGTGTAGTCAATGTATTACGTTTCTTTTTTTTCAAATAAATAATCAAGTTTCAAATCAACAATGTCAACTATTATACAGTCCACTTATCAACAAACTCACTAACAATATCTACTTTGGAAAAATTTAGAAGAATGAAATTTGGCAGATAACTGATGCTAATAAAATGGCAGTTTTTGAGTATTTTTGTTACCCTAAAATGTAATCACAAGGGGCTGAAAAAAACAACCCCTATAATATTTTGCATCCGAACTTTTTAATGCGCCTAAAAAGTTGCAGACTCAATCTGCAACTTTTTTATGTCTTGACTTTTTATCATAAAATTGTTAGTTTGATCACAAAAAAATAAAATACTGCTCAGACTCTTTTTCCATAAATTCACAAAGAGGTTATTATTTATTTAAAAAAACTCAAGTAAGCTGCTGTCAAATGAAGACATATAACAAATAGTTTTATTGTTTCATTCTTCTAAATTTTTCAAAAGTGGATAAATTAAATAAAAACAATTTTTTTACCTAATTTTAAAGGGCTGTAACTTGGAAGGAAAAGGGTATTGAACAAAAAGTTATATGAAAGACCCCCCTTAATTTTTGCTAAAGAATCACCCTTTGAAATCTTTCGTATCAATTCAGAAACACCCTGTATATATGGGCCATCTAGGAGAGGAAGTCAGTCTGGATCGAAGAGCGTGCGCGTCGCGAATATATAAATAAATTGTTATAAATCGCAAATATACTGACTTCCAGAAAAATTGCAACACCTAGAAGTTGTCGAATGATTTTATTGAAATTTTCAGGAAACGTTTATTTTCATTAAACAAATTGATGATTAAAATTTGAATAAAATCTAGCCAGTAGTTTTTTTTTGCATGTTGTTTCCATAGCACATAGTAACTATAAATTTGAAGTATTAGACCATTTAGTAACTGTCAAGTTTGCAAATTGTTGTTGTTACGTCACAATTTCATTCTGCACTTGATAACAATGCCGAGAGTACGTCAACATCAACATTTTGTCCAATTAAGTGATTTTGAACGTGGCCGTATTATTGGTATGAGAGAGGCCGGACTTTCGCTAAGAGAAATTGCTCGTCGTGTAAACCGAAATGTTTCAACGGTATTGAGGTGTTGGTCCAAATGGTCCGAGGAAGGGTTCAACATCGTCGCTGTGGATCTGGACGTCCTCGAAGGACTACAGATCGCGAAGAACGTCGCTTAAGACTTTTGGCCACAAGAGATAGATTTTCAACAACTCGATCAATTGCAAATGATTGGATGAGAGGTACAGGACTCAGAATGTCAATGTCAACTGTTTATCGCCGGATAAGATCTTATCGATTGCGTTCATATCGTCCATTTTTATGTCTTCCTCTTACACCACTTCACCGTCTACGCAGACTAGAGTGGAGCAACTTAAGGGTTAATTGGGCGCAGGAATGGCATCAAATTGTGTTTAGTGACGAGTCCCGATTTTGCTTGTGGGCCCACGATGGTCGTAGGAGAGTCAGACGGATGCGTGGAGAACGTAAAAATCCAACATTTTTTGTGGAACGCAACACAGCCCTCACTCAAGGAGTTATGATATGGGATGCAATATGTTATGGTAGCAGATCACCCTTGGTCTTTATTGACGGCAACCTTAACGCACCTGGTTACATTGCTAATGTGCTACAACCAGTTGGCCTTCCATATCTTCAGGGGCTGCAAAATCCCATTTTCCAGCAGGATAATGCGCGCCCTCATACGGCAAGGGCTACAACACGGTTTTTGGAAGTATCTAACATTGTCGTCCTCCCATGGCCTGCTCGGTCGCCTGATTTGTCGCCCATTGAACATGTATGGGATATGATTGGTAGGCGAATAGGTAATTTACCGCACCCTCCAGATAATTTACACGATTTTCAACAACGGATTCAAGAAGCTTGGGACGATATACCACAAGCAGCTATAGATCACTTGATTAATAGCATGCCAAGGCGTCTAGATGAGTGCATTACAAATCCTGGCGGAGCAACTCATTATTGAAAAAACTTTTAAAGCTTTTATTCTTTTGTTTTTAAAACTTAATCATAACTTTGTTTCATAGAAATAGACGTTTTCTGAAAATTTCAATAAAATCGTTAAACAGCTTCTAGGCGTTGCAATTTTTCTGGAAGTCAGTATATAAATAATTTTTACATACACAGATTAGTGTCATTCGTGTTATTTGTTTTTATAGTTAGTATTAAGTGTTTATTTAACTAATATATCGTTTTAAACTGAATATCGTTTGCTTTGAACCCGATATTACAATATCCTATAAGCGTACATTTCTGTACCAGAATATGTTATCATATTCAGAAGAAAACAACGAAAGCATTCTAAAAAGTAAACAATGTACAAGCTGCTCCTTAAACAAAAAGTGTTTTAATTGATGCTTTCGTAGGCCATCTATATAACTTCAATTTCAGTAAATTCCGTTTTGTTGGTACAATGGAAGGCTTATAGATATTAGATCATAGACCCTGTACTATATTAAATATACAGATTGTCTTAGTTAATTGGACTGTAC